>PVIC010043185.1:0-15519 GCA_004025085.1 Thryonomys swinderianus | reverse complement strand
TTTTTTTTGTAGTTCAGGCTGGCCCTGAGTTGACTATGTAGCCCAGGCAAGCCTCAAACTCAGCAGTCCTCCTGTCTCTGCCTCCCTAGTGCTGGGATTACAGGCGTGAGCCACCACGCCCGGCACTGTGGTATGGGGTATTGATTGCTGGTGGGCGTGAGTCTCCATGCCCAGCATTGTATGTGGTTACCAGGGATCAAACTCAGGACCTTGCGCTTGTGAGGCAGGCGCTGGAACCACTGAGCTAAATCTCCGGCCCCAATACTCCATTTTATAAAACAACCCACATCTTTATTCAGTCTCCAGTTGATGGGCATTTGGGTTGTTTCCAATATTGGGCTATCATGAACTGAGCTGCTATGAATGAGGGTGTACATCTGTCTTTCCAGTGTGATTTTTTAAATTCCTTTGAGTATATTCCTAGCAGGGGAATAGCAGGGTAGAATGGGACCTCTAGTCCTAATTTTCTGAGGAATCTCCATACTGATCTCCACAATGGTTACACAAGTCTACAATCCCATCAACAGTGAAGGGTTCCTTTCTCACCACAGCCTTGCCAGCATTTACTGTTGGTTGATTTTGCAATAACAACCTTTTGTGGAGTGAAATGAAATCTCAGTGTTGTTTTTATCTGCATCTCTCAAATGACCAGTGATGTTGAACATTTCTTCATGTGCTTCTTGGCTGCTTTGACTTCTGCAAAGGACTAGTTTTAAAAAGGTTATGCTACCATTTGTAAACAAGCCCTTCCCTCATTTTACCTTTTTAGCATTTCTTGCTTCTCCTCCTCTTGTCACATTTTCCTCTTGCTCCCTCCTACTTCCTCCTTTCTCCTTCCCTCTTCTTTCTCTTCATTCTTCCCTCGTGTGTGTATGTGTGTGTGTGTTTGCGCGCACATGTGCACACGTGGAGAAAGGGCCTTGCATTGTACTTCAGGCCAGCCTTGAGTTGACTGTTTAAGCCCAGGCTGGCCTCAAAGTTAAGCAGTCCTTTTGCATCAGCCTTCTGAGTGCTGGGTTTACAGGTGTATGGCACCATGCCCGTTAATAAAGTGTATTTTAAAAGAGAATTTTCTTGTGAACTGTATATAAAATGCACCAATAAAAAATTCAATTTAAAAAAAGAGAATTTTGGGGCTGGAGATTTAGCTCAGTGGTTCTGGCACCTGTCTCGCAAGCTCAAGGTCCTGAGTTCCATCTGGTACCCACATACAATGCTGGGCGTGGTGACTCAGGCCCACCAGCAATCAATACCACATACCACATTGCTGGGTGTGGTGGCTCACGCCTGTAATCCCAGCACTTGGGAGGCAGAGGCAGGAGGATTGCTGAGTTCGAGGCTTGCCTGAGCTACATAGTGAGCTCAGGGCCAGCCTGGACTACAAAGCGAGACCCTGTCTCAAAAAAAAAAAAAAAAAAAAGAATTTTCTTTGTTAATAAGATAGGTATAATATAAATTTTCTTTTCCTCAATTTCTGATAAGAATAAACATTTTAAAAAATGTTCATATTTTTCTGTTTATGACTCAGATGCCTGAATTTTAAATGTATAACTCAGTTTTTATATGCCTGATCCCCGAAAGAATCTCTGCTTCAATCTCTCCTTAGTGGAAATTGCTTAAGTACCCTAGAGGTTCATTCATTTTGGCGTGCTCAGCACCCTAACCCTGGGCCCTGTGCACACTAGCTGGGTGCTCTCCCATCCAGCTCTGCTCCAGCCCTGCATCTATTCTAGATCCATTAGGAATCCCAGTTTCACTTTGCCCAAAGAGTTCATCAAATTTTTAATTTTATGCCATCTTTGGTTGTAATAATTTAAAATGCTTGTGTTTTCAAGTATGTCTTTTAAAAAAATCTGTTTTTGAAGCAGCATTTTCATTCTTTCTAGTCTAGTGAAGATGGATAACAATCTCATTTATATCTCTTCTTAGCATACGTAGTTTAAAATGTCAGCTTCAGTTGGGCATGGTGGCTCACACCTGTAATTCTAGCATTTGGGAGCCAGAGGCAGGAGGATTGTCTTGAGTTCAAAGCCAGCCTGAACTACAAAGCAAGGTCCTGTCTCAAGAAAACCAAAAAGTCTTTGCTTCTTATCTTTGTCTCCTCTTTGTCGGTGTCCTCTTTATGTACATACTTAGAGAGACACTAATGTCTGCCTTTCATATGTTAGCTAATAAACTTTAAACCAAATTATTATTATTATTATTGTTTTTTGGAGACAGGGTCTCGCTTTGTAGTTCAGGCTGGCTCTGAGCTCACTATGGAGCCCAGGCAAGCCTTGAACTCAGCAATCCTCCAGTCTCTGCCTCCTGAGTGCTGGGATTACAGGCATGAGCCACCACGCCCGGCACTGTGGTATGTGGTATTGATTGCTGGTGGGCGTGAGTCACCATGTCCAGCATTGTATGTGGTTACCAGGGATCGAACTCAGGACCTTGTGCTTGTGAGGCAGGCACCGGAACCACTGAGCTAAATCTCCAGCCCAAACCAAATTATTTTTGTAAAGGGTCAGATAGTAAGCATTTCAGGCTTTGTGTGGCATACAGTATCTTTTGGATATTCCTTTTGTTATTGTTGTAAGAATTGTTCTTCACTGAAGAACAAACAGAAACAGACTGGCTGTATTTGGCCTGTGAACAATAGCATGTAGACCCTGGGTCTAAGATGATTTCATTTTTTATGATTCCTCTAGCTTCAAGTTTTTCATTATCGTTTTGTACACTGCTAAAATACCCAAGGGGACTCTTATTTATGTATATTAATGAGTAATGCTGTGTAACTCTTACTTTCCAGATAGGTTCATTGTCTCTTCATTGTACCATAGATGAGAAGCGGTTGGCCGGCTATTGTCAAGCGTGTGATGTTCTGGTACCTTCTTCTGATAATGCCTCTCAGCATTTCACTCCATACAGTCAAGTCCACATCTGTTTGCGGTCTGCCAGCTATCAGGTGAGATGTTTGATGGGGATGCAGTGATACAGTTGAAAAATTTTGGACCCCAGACAAAACAGGTCAGATCCTGGAACTGCCATTTACCAATTGTGGGATTTGGGGAAAGTGACTCAAAGTGACTGATATTTAAGAGCATTGCCTCTAACCAGGCATGTGTCACTGTGATTTTGATTGAGTTAACTGTGAGTGTAAGGAGGTATCAAATTGTAAATCAGAAAATAGTGTAATGGGTAAAGGAAAGATAGCAATTATGTTACAACTCTGAAATTTATCACTTTAGTTGCCTATGTGGGAGGATTTCAGAAAATGTATTTAGCCTTTTGCAGTGGTACCTCAGTTCACAGACTTCCTTCTTAGCACGATGTGACCAGAATTGTAGAAGGAATGGAGTTTGTGAACTGAGGTGCCGCTTTATTTGAATGTGTAGTTTCATATGAATGTAAAGTTCTGTGCTGGTAAAGCAGGAGGTGAACTGCTGTAAGATGTATCTTCTCACATTTTGGAAGGAGCTGACTTACTCCTATGCAGCTTTACATTGTCGTATTACAGAGATAAGAGAGTGGTGGTTCTGTGGCTTTTTGGTACAGGGCCTTCACACTGAACTCTACATTCCTAGCCCTTTTATTAGGGCTTGAACTTGAAGCCACTTTTTTCTTTTAGTTATTTGAGGGAGTCTTGCTTTGTAGTTCAGGCTGGCCCTGAACTCACTATGTAGCCCTGTAGCCCAGGTGGCCTCGAACTCACAGAAATTGTCCTGCCTCTGCCTCCTGAGAGCTGGGATTACAGATGTGAGCTACTATGCCCAGCATTGTGGTGTGTGGTACCAAGGATTGAACTTGGAACCTTGCACTTGCCGGGCAGACACTGGAACACTGAGCTGAATCCCTGGGCCTTGGAACCACTTTTGTCAGTACTTGGTCTTTTTTTTTTTTTTTTTTTTTTTTTGAGGTAGGGTCTTGCTTTGTAGTACATGGTAGCCCTTAACTATGTAGTACAGGCTGCCTTGAAATCAAAGCAGTACTCCTATGTGTCTGCTCCTAGAGTACTGGGATTCCAGGTGTGCACCACCTTACCTGGCCCAGTGCTTTGTTTCTCTTTGGTGCTGTAGATTGAGCCCAGAGCCTCATGAATGCCAGGCAAACTGTCTAGCACTGACCTATATCCCAGGCCCATTATCTGTACACTTGTGGTAGTAGTTATTCTTTGTTTACTGAAATTCTCTTCCTCATTTCCCCACACTGTCACCCCTTCTTTCTTTTCTTTTCCATTGCCTGAGAAAGAGCTAAGAAAAAAGTTTGTGAGTAATAACTTGGGTTTTTTTTTTTTTTGAGACAGGGTCTTGCTTTGTAGTTCAGGATGGCCCTGAGATCACTATGTAACCCAAGAAAGCCTCAAACTCAGCAATCCTCTTGCCTCTGCCTCCTGAGTGCTGGGATTACAGGTGTCAGCCATCATGTGTGGCACTCTGGTATGTGGTACTGATTGCTGGTAGGCATGAGTCACCACGCCTGGTATTGTATGTGGATACCAGGGATCGCACCAGGAACCTTATGCTTGCTAGGCAGGCACCAGAACCACTGAGCTAAATCTCTGGCCCCCAAATTTGGGTATTGTTTATAAGGCACTAAGTATATATTTTATTTTTTTAATATATTTTAAACCCTTTAAATTTATTAGAATTACTGAGCATGGCAGTGCACATCTATAATTCTAGCATTTGGGAGGCTGAGGCCGGAGGTTTATTGCAATTTTGAGACCAGCCTTGGTTACATACTGAGTTTAAGGGCAGCCTGAACTATGTAGTCAGACCCTATCTCCAAAAAAACCCAAGAAAAGATAAATTTGAATTGTTTCTTTCTATGTTTTTCAGTCATGTTAGTATTTTTTAAGTTTGTTGTATGAACTAAACTAATAAAGGTTTTTTTTTTTTTTTTTTGCTTTTAAGAGGCTACATGGGTCCTTTTGATAATTTTGCCCTCATTTCTAACTTTTGGTTCATACTCTTCAGTTTTTTGAAAACCAAAGGATTATTTTGTTCTTTATCTAATACACTCCCTCACCTTACCTATACTGGGGATTGAACCCAGGCCTTTCACACAGCTATACCCTCAGCTTTTTTTTTTTTACAATTTATTTTGAGAGAGGCTCTCAATAAAATGTCTGTCCTGAACTTAGACTCATAATCCTTCCACTTCAGCCTTCTGAATGCTAGGATCATAGGCAAGTGCCACCTGTCTTTTTTTTTTTTTTTTGAAACAGGGTCTTGCTTTGTAGTTCAGGCTGGCCCTGAGCTCACTGTGTAGCCCAGGCAAGCCTCGAACTCAGCAATCCTCCTGTCTCTGCCTCCCGAGTGCGGGCATTACGCCTGGTGCCACCTGTCTATCTTGTTAAGCTCATTTTACAAAGAAGTGTTTTCCCAATAAGATAATTTTATGCTTTTCTTTTACTTGTATTTTCCATTATGGAAAGACTTTAAAATTAAAGAAACAGCCATGATTTTTAAATGGATACAATTTTATGTATGTATTCTAGGAGGTAATACAGATTTTCATTGAAGATAACTTGACCTTCAGTTTACCTGTCCAGTTCCGGCAGTCGGTACTAAGAGAACTCTTTCAGAAAGCTCAGCAGGGGTAAGTTATTTGAAAAATTACTTTTTGATATTTAAATAAAGAAGCAAGTGCTGGGCATAGTGGTGCACACCTATAATCTCAGCCCTTGAGAGGCTGAGGAAAGAGGATTGCAGAAAGTTCGAGCCCAGCCTGGACTACATAGTTTGTTCAAGGCCAGACTGAACAATAAAGGAAGACCTTGTCTCAAAAACAAAAAAAAAGAACAAATGTTTTCTTGTTTCTCAAACACTCCCACGCTGAGTGTTGCTGCACATGTGTAAACCTAGCACTCTGGTTGAGTAAAGTAGGAGAGGATTACAAGTTAGAACTCAACCTGGGCAGTTTAGCAACTTAGTGAAACCCTGACTCAGAATACAAAAGGAAGCAAAACAAAACTGGCTGGGAGTGTAGCTCAGCCCAGAGCTCCTGGGTTCAATGTCTAGTATTCGGGAAAAAAAGCAGGAAAAGATAAGGTGTGGTAAAGAGTGTGAACCATTAGGCCTGGCCAGCACTTGCTCTCTAATATTACTTTCACTTTTTTGTTTTTAGCTCCCCTCCTTTTTTAATGGTAGCAAAGTTTTATTAACAATAGGAGAAGAAACAGGTTCTGCAGAGCGAGTTTGGGCAAGTAAAAGTAGGAAAAGAAGTGTATGCTGAGCTTGAGTGTGGACAATCATGCAGGAGAGCACACAGTGTCCTCTTTGTTAATAGAGGAGAAATTAACATGGGCAGAGGAGATACCTAAGCTGGTTTTGGAGTGTATTTTAAGTGCTTGGGCTGGGCGGTAGCCAGGCCTGATAGTTAGTGCCTGTCAGCCCAGCTACTCAGGAGGCTTAGGCCAGAGGATACCAACTTCAACATCAGCCTGGGAACTTAGCAAGACCCTGTTTCAAATTAAAATAGGGCTGGACATGTAGCTCAGTGGTTAGAGCACTTGTCCAGCATGTGAGAACCCCCAAACCAAATGTTCAGGGTGGATAGTCATGCATAGACGAGTTGTATTCTGTTGCTTAATCTATAACTAAATTGTCTCTTCATAAATTTAAAACATGCTTTTTTTTCCAACCTGTTAGTATGTTTTACTAATGTGCTTGAATATCCTAACATCTTATGTCTTAGGATTCAGTAGTTCATTCCTGAGAGTTTAGTTTTAAAATATATACTTTTCCATGGTCCCTGCCTAGGAAGAGCAAGGTCCTGAGTTCAATCCCCGGTACTGAGAAAAAAATAGTTTAAAAATAAACCTTTCTTTTATAATAAAAATAACACTAGTGAATCCATTTTGTCTTCTACAGAAATGAAGCTCTAGATGAAATCTGTTTCAAAATCTGTACCTGCAACACAGTCCGTGATATACTGGAAGGCAGAACAATTGGTGTTCAATTTAACCAGCTGTTATTTCTGAGACCTAATAAAGAAAAAATTGACTTCCTCCTTGAGGTGAGGTATTTTTCCCCTTTGACGTATACTTTTGCCTTAATTTCCCAGTGAGCTCTTCCTTCCTGAATGCAGTGCTCTCTCCTGTCTACCTGAGTTTCTTCCTGTGCCGGCCATCACCCCTCTTGACTACCACTGTGCTCGTAATTTGTCTTCCCTCCGTGCGCTTCTAGTTTTCCTCCTCCATGTTTCTTAGACCCTCTTCATTGGCTGTTCTTTGGTCCTTTAGTCACTTCTTTTGCTGTCAGTGTTGTGTTTATGTTTACTTATCTTCTTGTGCTACTTTTTATTCTCATCCAAAGCTTTAGTCCCTTCCTCATCCCCTGTTCATCAGAAACTCTCGAATTCTGTGTCTAGCCTCTCATGTGAGCTGTAGAATGTTTCTCCTGCATCTCTTTACCTGGTGACAGTTTTGATGTAATGGGCGTTGAGAGAAAGAAGTACATAACCCTTAAATAGTACCACAGAGTTCCAAAAATATAGCCTTCCTAGCATTCTTGAAGCCCTTCTTACACTCTGTACCAAAATCTTATGCCTCCCCTTGAGAGGAAGAAGACTGCCCTGTCTTTTGTAATAATAATTTCCTTGTTTACCTTTCTAAGTACTCTGAGAACATATAGTTTGTGAACTTCATGTGAACGGAGCGATACAATATGTATTCTTCATCTTTCACTAAATGTTGCACTAGTTGTCTTATGCAATTTTTTTTTTTTTTTTTTGAGACAGGGTCTCGCTTTGCAGTTCAGGCTGGCCCTCAGCTCACTATGTAGCCCAGGCAAGCCTCGAACTCAGCAATCCTCCTGTCTCTGCCTCCCGAGTGCTGGGATTACAGGTGTGAGCCACCATGCCTGGCACTGTGGTATGTAGTATTGATGGCTGGTGGCCATGAGTCTCCACACCCAGCATTGCTTGTGGTTACTGGCATTGAACTCAGGACCTTGCGCTTGCGAGGCAGGCGCTGGAACCACTGAGCTAAATCTCTGGCCCGTCTTATGCAATTTTTAATTTTTTTATTTTTGTAAAGTGTTAGAACCCAAGAGACTATGCACAATTTATTTATACTTATAATGAATTTTTGTGTTGCTTATAGTTTTTGGCTTTTTCTGTTTGAAACATTTGCACTTTTCCAGGTGTAGAGTTGTACCTCTTCATGTTATATAGCTAGGGAAGGGATATTTCTAAAAGTTTTAAGTGGTTTGTACAACCAGCATAAACAAGTGTTTATGTCAGTATCTTTCTCAACACCTGATATTGTCCGATTTGTCTATCAAATGATTAATGGTACAACATTAAAGTTTTTAAAAAAAGGGATGGAGATTTAGCTCAGTGGTTCCGGTGCCTGCCTTGCAAGTGCAAGGTCCTGGGTTTGATCCCCAGTAACCACATACAGTGCTGGGCGTGGAGACTCAAGCCCACCAGTAATCAATACCACATACCACAGTGCTGGGCGTGGTGGCTCATGCTTGTAATCCCAGCACTCGGGAGGCAGAGGCAGGAGGATTGCTGAGTTCGAGGCTTGCCTGGACTCCATAGTGAGCTCAGAGCCAGCCTGAACTATAAAGCGAGACCCTGTCTCAAAAAAAAAAAAAAGCAAAGTTAAAAAAAACTTTTTTTAGGGCCAGGGATATAGCTCAGTGGTACTGCTGCCTGCCTGGCAAGTGGAAGGTTCTGAGTTAGACCCCCTGTTCTGCAAAAATAAATAAGAATTGGGCCAGGGATTTAGCTCAGTGGTTCCTGCATCTGCCTTTCAAGTGCAAGGTCTTGAGTTTGACCACTGGTGACCGCACAACCACAGTGCTGGGCATGGTGACCCATGCCCACCAACAATCAGTACCATACAGCGCAGTGCTGGGTGTGGCGGCTCATGCCTGTCCTCCGAGCTCTTGGGAGGAAGAGGCAGGAGGATTTCTGTGAGTTTGAGCCTTGCCTGAGCTACATAGTAAGCTCAGGGTCAGTTAACTACAAAGTGAGACCCTGTCTCCAAAAAAAGAAAAGAATTTTTTTGTAGTTCCTTTTTTTTTTTAAGACAGAGTCTCACTTTGTAGTTCAGGCTGGCCCTGAGCTCACTATGGAGCCCAGGCAAGCCTCGAACTCAGCAATCCTCCTGTCTCTGCCTCCCGAGTGCTGGGATTACAGGCGTGAGCCACCATGCCTGGCATTGTGGTATGTGGTATTGATTGCTGGTGGGCGTGAGTCTCCACGCCCAGCATTGTATGTGGATACTGGGATCAAGCTCAATACCTTGCGCTTGTGAGGCAGGCGCCGGAACCACTGAGCTAACCCTCTGGCCCTGTAGTTCTTTATATATTCTCTTTTACTAGTTTTAAGTACAGTAGTGGAATTTGACTTCTGGTTCAATTTTTAAAATTTTCTTATTGTTTCAGAAGTTAATTTTAATACAATTAATTAATCTTAACAGTCTTTTCCTTTGTGGTAATAGTTTCTGAAAAAGCTTTTCTTATCCTGAGGTCATTAACATAGTCTTCGAAAGCTTATATCATAACCTTAGTTTCATATGTAGATTTTTAGGTGATGTTCATTGTATAGTTCAGGCTGACCTGGAACTGACCACTTTTATTTAGAAAAGAAACTTTCCATTATCAGTAACTCTTCATTTTTCTAAATAACTCCTACTCCAGGCAGTTACTTATTGACTTTCTATTTGTTTAGAGATTCCCATTCCGGACACAGGGGACTTCAGGTTGTTTCCACCTTGGTCAACTATGAATAATACTCATACAAATATTGTGGTTAATAATATAAGAGGACGAATCCTAATCTAAGGAATGAGTTTCGAACAATAGGAATATATCATGGATAGATGGCTAGAATTCCCATAATTAGTTTCTGTTATTCTTTGTTTTTTGTTTGTTTTTGTACTGGTGATTGAACCGAGGGCTTTTGCACGGAATTTTTTTTTTTTTTTTTGGTGACAGGGTCTCACTAAGTTGCTCAAACTAGACTCAAACTTGTGGTCCTCATGTCTGAACCCTCTCAGAAGGCTTGAGATTCCAGATGTGAACCACCATTCCTGGTGGTTTTTGCTTTGCAAACTGTGGTTATCTTCTTAAACTTTCTGTATTCATTAGTTATTGGCCATTTTTTCATCTCTTGTCTTTTGACAAGGAACTACTGAACCTTAAAGTTTATTACAACTTCTGATTTACTTTAAAAGTGAGCCTTATATACTGTGCTGTTATATAAATAGTTACTGTTATTAAATTGTGACATTCTGTTCCCCTTTTCTAATGGATTCTTTTTGAACTTATCTGTTAAATTACTTAACCAAATCTATGATTAATACATGGTTAAAATAGTAAAATTCAGCTGGGCGTGGTGGCTCAACGCCTGTAATCCTAGCATTCGGGAGGCAGAGACAGGAGGATTGCTGAGTTCGAAGCTTGCCTGGGCTACATAGCGAGCTCAGAGCCAGCCCAAACTACAAAGTGAGACGCTGTCTCAAAAAAAAAAGTAAAATTCAGTTGTTCTTAAAAATTTCTACCTTTTTTAAAGTATTCATATCCAAATGAAGATTACTCAATTTTCTAGGTATGTTCAAGATCAATAAATTTAGAAAAAACTTCAGATTCTTTTAAAGGAAACATGGCTGCTTTTCTAAAGTAAGTACCTTTCTTTTTTTTTTTTATACAAACTTGTTAATAAACTTTCGTGGTTTTGTTTTTTGTTTTTTGGGTTTTTTTTGGTGTACAGGGGATTGAACTCAGCACCTTGAGTTTGTGAGGTAGCCGCTGAAACCAGTGAGGCAAATCTCCTAGGGGACCTCCTCCACATTTTTTTTTTTTAAGACAGAGTCTCACTTTGTAGCTCAGGCAAGCCTTGAACTCAGCAATCCTCCTGCCTCTGCCTCCCAAGTGCTGGGATTACAGGTTTGAGCCACCAAGCCTGACATTTGTGGTGTGTGGTACTGATTGCCAGTGGGTGTGAGTCACCACGCCTGGTATTGTTGTTTGTGGTTATGGGGGATCAAACCAGGGACCTTTGCACTTGCTAGGCAGGCGCTGGAACCACTGAGCTAAATCTCTGGCCCTTTTTTTTTTTTTGAGACAGGTCTTGCTTTGTAGTTCAGGCTGATCCTGAGCTCACTGTGTAGCCCAGGCAAACCTCGAACTCAGCAATCCGCCTGCCTCTGCCTCCTGAGTGCTGGGATTACAGGTGTGAGCCACCGTGCCCAGCACTGTGGTATGTGGTACTGATTACTGGGATTATAGGCATTGTAGTATGTGCTACCAGATCGAATTTGGACCTTTGCTCACAAGGCAGATGCTGGAACCACTGAGCTAAATCCCCGGCCCCACTCCTACCCCTTTTTTTATAAACTCTTGTGAGGAAAGTGTCTTTTATTAGCTGTCTGTTTTGTATTTGCCTTGCATATACCCAGGCAGTAATTTATATTTGAAAAACCAGTTAAGGTTAAGTTCAAATTTATATAGTCACATGAAACATTAGAATTATATAGTTGTTTTTACATTGTATATTGTATCATTCACATTAGAATTTGAAATAATGACCAAAAGAAAACTGATTGATTAATTGAAGACAGATTCTTGATTTGTAGTTCAGGCTGGCTCTGAGCTACTATGTAGCCTGGGCAAGCCTCAAACTCAGCAATCCTCTTGCCTCTTCCTACCAAGTGCTGGGATTACAGGCATGAGCTACCAGGTCTGGCAGTATTTATTCATTTTTTGAGACAGAGTCTTGCCGTATGTTCAAGCTGATCTTGAACTCACTATATAGTCCAGGCTGGCCTTGAATTTGAGACAGTCCTCCTGCCTCAACCTCCCATGGATTGGAATTATGGGAATTAGCCACCACACCCAGAAAAAGGAAATTTTAAAATCTATTTCAAAATATTGTTACATAATGTATGAAATGGTATTTTTAAAAATGTGTTAATACAGGGCTGGAGATTTAGCTCAGTGATTCTGGTGCCTGCCTTGCAAGCTCAAGGTCCTAAATTCGATCCCTGGTAACCCCATACAACAGTGCTGGGCATGGTGGCTCACGCCTGTAATCCCAGCACTCGGGAGGCAGAGGCAGGAGGATTGTGGAGTTTAAGGCTTGCCTGGGCTACATAGTGACCTCAGGGCCAGTCTGAACTACAAAGCGAGACCCTGTCTCAAAAAAAAAAAAAGTATTAATACAAATTGGTTGACATCATTGTTTTTTCAAAGCTAAATTATATACTTTTTGTTTTACAATGTTTTCTTACTCATCTAGAAATGTTTGTCTGGGACTGGAAGATCTGCAGTATGTTTTCATGGTTTCTTCGCATGAGCTTTTCATTACATTGTTGAAAGATGAAGAGCGAAAGCTGCTTGTTGAGCAGATGAGGAAGAGATCGCCTAGAATAAACCTGTGCATTAATCCTGTGACTTCATTTTATGATATCCCAGGTCAGCTCCTGATGCCACTAGCCAGGCTGGTGGCCCATTTTGTCCTTGCAGTGAAACTGACATGAAGGTTTTTGTCCCAGTTGTTTGTGTTTGTACTCAAGTCAGTAGTTAGTAGAAACGTTTGTGTCTGCTACAGTTAGGTTTCTGTGTGAGCAGTTAGATGCTAGGACTCTGAGAGCCTGTGGTTAATGATTTAGATGTAAATATGTAAAAGACTCACTAGGAACTAGATGATACACATGCTGACAGTGAGTTCTTGGAATTAAAAACAAGAAGAGGGGAGGGGAATGGTAAGGAATGCGGGGACCCAGCGAAGTATGTAGAAGTATGTACGTCTTGCCTTTTGCTCTGTGTCCCATTGCTTTCACCTGCTGGCTAAATCCTTGGAAGTATGGCCTTTTTTTTTTTTGCTTTTTGAGACAGGGTCTCGCGTTGTAGTTCAGGCTGGCCCTGAGCTCACTATGGTGCCCAGGCAAGCCGCCGCGAACTCAGCAATCCTCCTGTCTCTGCCTCCCGAGTGCTGGGATTACAGGCATGAGCCGCCACGTCCGGCATTGTGGTATGCGGTGTTGATTGTTGGTGGGCGTGTCTCCACGCCCAGCATTATATGTGGTTACCGGGGATCAAACTCAGGACCTTGCAATTGCGAGGCTGGCGCTGGAACCACTGAGCTAACCCTCCGGCCCAGTATGGCCATTTTTACCTGATTGTGGTAGTGCAGGGACAAAAAATAAAACCATTGTAGGTGAGGCAGAGATTTCAACTGGTTTAACAGAAGCAGAATTTTAGTTACTTTGATCCTCACTAAATTTAAACTGAATGTATAGTTGTAAAGGAAGGAAAGTTAACACACTCAAAATGCAAGTGGCATTATTTGAAAACTGTCTGGTAGCTGAGCTGTACTTATGGGTCTTAGTGGTCATTTCTGGTCCTCTAGAAGGTAATGCCCCTTCCTTTCCCCTCAGAAAACTACATCTTTGATATTTTTTTCCACATCTTTAATATTTATTAATCAAAGTTTATTTCTTAGTACTGGGTGTTGAACTCGGCCTCTGCAATGAGCTGCATTCCAAGATCTTCTTTTATATTTGTGACAGGTTCTTGTTAAATTGCTCCCCTGCCCAAGCTGGGCCTGGACTTGCAATCCTCTTGTCTCAGCCTCCTTGGGATTGCAGATGTGTTCTAACAAGCCCTGCTTAAAATTTACATTTTTTTTTTTTTTTTTTTTTTTGCTTTTTGGAGACAGGGTCTCGCTTTGTAGTTCACGCTGGCCCTGAGCTCACTATGGTGCCCAGGCAAGCCGCCGCAAACTCAGCAATCCTCCCGTCTCTGCCTCCTGAGTGCTGGGATTACAGGCGTGAGCCACCACGCCCAGCATTATATGTGATTACCGGGGATCGAACTCAGGTCCTTGCGCTTGCAAGGCAGACGCCGGAACCACTGAGCTAACCCTCCGGCCCTAAAATTTACATTTTAAATATGAATCATAATCTATTATTCAGAAGTATCCCACATACTTTTTCCATGAAACAGTTACTGACTTTTAGTCCTTTTGTCCCTAGTGTTCCATTTCTCGGATGATACATAACAGTGGAACAGAATGGAGTTTTTCTTTTTGAATTCCTACTTGTTGGATTTTCCTAGGTAACATGAATTTCATGCAAAAACTCATAAAGGAATGGCATAAATGAATTCACTTACTACATGAAGATCTGACATAATTGTGGTTTTCTATATGAGGATTTACATTATTAAACAAGTCAGTTTTTAAGATGATTATTGCCTCCAACTTAGGATACTTAAAGGAACACAGTTTCAATTCTCATATTTATAGGTTTATGTTTATCTTGGAATTAAATCTTTTTGTTTGTTTTTGTTTTTTCTGAGACAGGGTCTCATTTAGTAGTTCAGGCTGGCCCTGAGCTCACTGTGTGATCTAGGCTGTCTGGAAGTCACAGTGATCCTCCTGCCTTCCCCAAAATGCATGGATTATAGGCATGCGCCACCATGCCTGGCTATTAAATTATTTTTGAAAAAAACTCTCTTGCATTCTTTCTCAGCGTCAGCAAGTGTCAACATTGGCCAGTTGGAGCATCAACTCATACTTTCAGTAGATCCCTGGAGGATCCGACAGATTTTAATCGAGTTACATGGTATGACTTCAGAGCGTCAGTTTTGGACAGTGTCTAATAAGGTGAGAAATCCTCTATTCAGCCAAGACAAGTATAAATTACCTTGGTCTTCTGGTATGATTTGAAAGAACTGCTGTCTGTCCCTTTTGAGAATAAGTATTCTTTAGTTAATTTTGGGACCTTCAGTTACTGTAATTGTACTTTTAGCATATATTGGCAGAAAAATAGAAAACATCCAAAAATAAAGTTATTATTAAATTGGTAACATCTAGGATGATGTTGTGAAAGCATCTGTATGTGTTTGTCATATGGTTGTAAACATGTATGAAGTGTACTATTTATACAGGTGTTGATACTTGCTGTGTATTGTGTAGTGAGGTTTCAACCAACCAAGGGTCACCCGAAGCCAGGCACGTGTTCTACCACTGAGCCTATTGTACTGATGGTCCACTGTCTTAAAATTGAAAGCCTACACCTTCCAACCCGTTTATTGAAAACTTCTTTGTAGAACAAGTTTGGCTATAAACACTCTTTTAAAAATTCCCCACATAAATTTATTTATGAGGTTATCTATTTTAAAATTCACTCCATGGAAAGTACAAATAAAAAATAGCTTTTATTATTTGTTTTTTATTTTTGGGGTTGTTTTGAGACAGGGTCTTGCTTTGAAGTTCAGACTGGTCTTGCACTCCCTGTGTAGCCTAAGCTCGAACTCTCGGCAGTCCTCTTACCTCAGCCTCCCTCTCGAGTGTTGGGATTACTAGCATATGGCACCATGGCCAATTTGAAAATAGCTTTTAAAACACCATTGCAGTAGATTGTGGCTTAGAAGTAGAAACAAAATAATCTCCATAAGAAAGATTTAAGGGACCATGTCAGTACACCTTGCTGAAAGTGTGGTAGAAAAGAGCTGGAAATTCACTTGTCTTACAGGACTTAAACATACAGTACAAGTACAGTGAGATGAAAACTTT
>PVIC010043184.1:0-15514 GCA_004025085.1 Thryonomys swinderianus | reverse complement strand
AATGTGATGAGGGGAAGGAATAAATATGATACAGAAAGAAAATAAAAGAGCATGTATAAAGGGGGGAGGAGGGGGGAGTGGGTAGGGATATGGGTAAAAATGAGAATTAACTTGTGGCATATACTGGTACAAATTTCCCAATGTTATATGTGATTTTGAGATGTATATAAATTGTACCAATAAAGAATTCAATTAAGGGCCGGAGGGTTGGCTCGGTGGTTCCGGCGCCTGCCTCACAGACGCAGGGTCCTGGATTCGATCCCCGGTAACCACATATAATGCTGGGCGTGGAGACACGCCCACCGACAATCAACACCGCATGCCCCAGTGCTGGGCGTGGTGGCTCGCGCCTGTGGTCCCAGCACTCGGGGAGCGGAGACAGGAGGATTGCTGAGTTCATAGCGGCTTGCCTGGGCACCTTGGTGTGCTCGGGGCCAGCCTGGGCTGGAAACCGAGACCCTGTCTCAAAAAGCAAAAAAAAAAAAAAAAATAGAATTTAATTAAAAAAAAAAGAGTGGGAAACTATTTATTGATAGGACACAGGAGGGGACCTGAATGAATGAGCACCCTATTTACAGGGAAGTTTTATGGAGTAAAAGCTATGTGGGTGCAACATGGGTTAAAACTGTGTGTCTTCCTTGCGCAGGGGCCATGCTAATCTACTCTGTGTCATTCCAGTTTTAGCATATGTGCTGCTCAAGCGAGCACAACCTGGGTTAAAACTGTGATCAGCCAGTGGGGTCATAGGTGTGGTCACTTGGGTGGTGATGATCCAATGGGGAAGCAAATCTCATAGCAAGAGTACATGGAAAGAACAGGGAACTTCTCAGGTAGGTGATGAGTCTGGAGAGATCCTGGTCACTGACAGAGGTGACTGATGCCTATCTAGACTTAATTAGACCAGGTGTTATCACTTATTTCCCTCTTTGGGGATGTATGTAGGTCCTTTTGTCATTGTTTTGAGGCCTGGCTTTTACCTGATGCATCTCTGGCCCCAGTTGTAGTGCTTTTACCTTTCGTCCTGACTTTCAAAGCCTCATCCCTGTCTGACTGCCTATTACATCATAGACAGCTGAGTTAGGTAGAAATATTATAAACAGTCAGATAGGGCTGGGCCCTCAAGTCAGTCAGACAAAGGTGAACCACATCGCAACTGTGGCTGGAGACATATCCGTTGGAGACTGTACCTCCAAATAAAGACAGGATGACCAGATCTGTGTACTTCCTCAAAGACAAACACTGGGCCTAAATGAGGTCTGGACAGACATCAGTCACCTTGTAGGGTCACCAGGACCTCTGGACTCGTCATTTCCTAGAAATCTTTGTTTTTGTTGTGCGACATGTTTCTCAATTGGAGCACTATTGCCTGGGTGGATGCACTTGTAGCCTTGTTGGTTGGTCATGGCTGTGGCCCATGTTGTATCCTTGTGAGTTTTGCTCTGTAAAACTCTCTTATAAAGTGGGGTCCCTGGCTAACCATTTGGATCACCTTCCATATCTTAAGAGCTATCCTATCAATAAATGTCTTCCTACTCTGTCTTTTATTTTTTAGGTTTTTTTTTTCTTAGTTTTTTAAACAGGGCCTCGCTTTGTAGTTCAAACTGGCCTTGAGCTCACTATGTAGCTCAGACTGGCCTTGAATTCATGCGGTCCTCCTGCTTCTGCCTCCCGCATGCTGGGATTGCAGGCGTGGTGCCGGGGATCGAACTCTGGACCTTTCCTTTGTCAGGCGGATGCCAGAACCACTGAGCTAAATCCTCCACCCCAATCTTCCTACTTTAAAAAAAAAAAATGTTCATGTTGACATGCTCTTAAGACCTGTAACTAGAAGGGAATGCTCAATTTACTAGAATTACGTAGTGACTTTTAGACTGCTGATAAAAAGTGAAGATTTTTAGTACATTAGATGGTATTTATTCAAATTTTTCAGAATGAAAAATGAGCTTCGTACACAATGAGAAAAGGCATGACATGACTGTGAGAAGTTAAACACAAGTGCAGTTATCAGAAAGCTGATTCCTAAGTCTGTAGTATTTGCCAGCTCTCCCCACTGTGATGCATTTTCAACTATTAATGGTGCATCATAGCGAAGTTTGGCTCAGATGCTCCTGATTGGCTGCCTGGACTCAGTGCAAGCAGACCCTTTATATCATGAAGAAGTTCAGAGGCAGAAGCAGAAACGGAAATCATGACTAGTGAAAGAGCGCAAACACCATGCACAGAAAACCCTTCAGAAACCGGTATGGGAAGAAGCAGAGAGATCAGGAGCTCAGAGGAAGTTCGACTTTTTTTTTTCTTGTCAGAGAAAGGACTGAGTAGTCTTAAATGTTCACAGTAAATAGTAGAACAGAGGAATTGGAGACTGAAAAGTGAAATTTCTAAGGATTTATAGGTATATGGTGAACTGGGAGAAACAAGATCATAATAAGCACAGGAGGAAATTTTTGGACACAAGAAGTATAATGTCCTTTATAAAAGCAGTGAGGCCTGCAGGGATAAGTACCGATGCAAAGGTTTGCATGTGTGATTAAAGGGTTTATAAAAGTTACTTGATGATTTTTGCATGGTTTTTAATGTTAAGGGGATACAGTTTGAGGAAAGGTGATGAGGACTAGACCTTTTTTAAAAAATGATTTTATTGATACATTCTATATACACATCAAGGTCACACTCAACATTGAGAATTTGTGCAAGTATATGACGCAACTTAATTCTCATTTTTCCCATTCCTCTGCCCTTCCAGAACCCTCTGCCCCCTATATACATAAATTTTGCTGCCTTTTTTGGCATCAAATTTTTTATTTCCCTTCTTTACTTACCACTACCCCCTTTTCACTTTGAATATTTTCTATTTCACAGTATCTATCATATACTCTAGAACTCATTTACTTCTTTAGATTTTCATATCAGAGAAAAGAGATAGTATTGACACACCTGCGACCTATGTATTTCACTTATGAGTATTTTCTCAAGGTAATATCCATTTGAGTATAAATAATTCAGACTTATCATTCTTTATGACAGAGTAACACTCCATTTTATTAAAGCAAACAAACAAACAAAACCTTCACATCTTCTTTATCCAGTCTCCAGTTGATGGGCATTTGGCTATCATAAACTGAGTTGCTGTAAACATGGGTGCACATATGTCACTGTGACATGAATCTATTAATTCTTTTGTTTATATACCTAGCAGAGGAATAGCAAGGTACAAATGAGACCTCTAATTCTGGTTTTTTAAGGAATCTTCACACTGATCTCCACAGTGCTTGGACCAGTCTACCTTTCCACCAACATGGAAAAGGGTTCCTTTCCCCCACAGCCCTGCCAGCATTTGTTGTTGGTTGATTTCATGATAGCAGCTATTCTTTGTGGAGTGAGATGGAATCTCTCTGTTGTTTTCATCTCATCTCTCAAATGACCAGCGATGTTGAGCATTTCTTCATATGCTTCTTAGATGCTTTTACTTCTTCCTCTGAAAAATGTCTGTTCATTTCAGATGCCCATTTTTGACATGAGTTTTTAAACTGGGGGAAGGGGATAATTTTTCAGCTCTTTATATATAAACAGACTCTATGTATGAGTTGGACATGCTGTTGGACAATGTTCCTTTGGTAAGGCAGTGAAATATAATCACAGAGGGACAACTCTATCTAGTCATGAGATTATATTTTGATTAGCTTTCCATCACAAAAATAGAAAGAAATCAGAAACTATGACTTAAAGTATGTTGAAGTTTGGGACATGCAATTGCACAGGTCTTGTGATATAAGGAACTTGAGAAAGTGAGTTTAGAAGACTAAAACATGGACTTCTTTGGTATAGGTGGAAGGAGGAGATATAGATGGTGCTACTAAACAGAATGAAAGCAGGGGAATTAAGAGAAGTAACTAGATTTCAAAGATCCATACAGTGGGAATAACCAATTAAGAGTCCTGGTGAGTGTGGACCAGAAGGCTCAGGTCCAAATTTCAGGGGCAAAGCATCTTGGAAGAGATAATCAGAGAATAATTATGTGAACAAGTGACTGATTAGAGTCTGGTTGAAAATCTTAGGAGATGGAGCTGTTAGAAGAGAAGGTCAGAATGATGGACTGGTCAATAATTTGGATGTTTGAGTCAGTGACACTTATGCTAGAAGTGAAAGAGAAAGACCATTAGTTTTCAATGAATGGCTGATGATAAGGAGCAAGATGAGTGCTGTCTGAATGGCATGAAACTAAAACTAGCAGAATCTATCTTATGCCAGGATCTCTGGGAGCAGCATCTTCCAGCTGTGCACAGGGGCTTCAAATGTTCCTGGCATTTTAACTGATATTTCATGGGCAGTTAGGGTGGGAAGGAAGGACAAGGATCAGATCCCAGTTAAGGGTACAAAGGGAAGGTAGTATTTGTTGAAGTAAAAGTGTAATGGTTCTCTTCTGAAATTTCATCTTAGGATTTCTAGAATTCTAACATTTTTTTCTTCTTGTATGAAGACTCATCTCACAAATGTAGATTTATAACAATATCGCTGGGGGCTGGAGATGTAGCTCAGTGGTTCCAGCGCCTGCCTTGCAAGCGCAAGGCCCTGAGTTGGATCCCGGTAATCACATACAGTGCTGGGCGTGGTGACTCACGCCCACCAGCAATCAATACCACATACCACAGTGCCAGGCGTGGTGGCTCACGCCTGTCATCCCAGCACTCAGGAGGCAGAGACAGGAGGATTGCTGAGTTCGAGGCTTGCCTGGGCTACATAGTGAGCTCAGGGCGAGCCTGAACTGCAAAGCGAGACCCTGTCTCAAAAAACAAAACAAAACAAAACAATATCACTGGGTTTATTTTCATAACCTTTAGAACTAGAAACAACTATGCAAGAGGCATTTGCGTACACAATATTATCATTCATTTTAACCTTTGAATAAAAAGCGATCTGTTGATTTTTGCCATGTGAGTCTTTGAAGGGGAAGAAGAGAGCTACGTGGCTGAAGATAATTGTCTGAAGCAGGTGAGGATTGCTATAGGAGCGGGTATGGAAAAGCTACAGAACTCATCTAGGTAAAAATGCAGTTTTACTGTTAAAATATCCCCTATGGCAAGCCCTATATTTGAGAGAATGAACAGAAATATTCAAAGACTGAGTGCTCTTTCTTAGACAATTTCTAAATAAATAAGGGCTTCTATATGCCTTGGTGCGTTTAATAGCACCACTTTGAGCCGGCCATTAAGTAGATGCATTGTTTTTATTAAAGCAGTAACCTGTTCAACTCTTCAAAATCTATCTTGTCACGTTGGCATTGTCTGTTATCACTGCCCTCCAGACACACTGACATCTGCATTAACACCAAATGAATTCATAATGAATAAAGCTATTACAGAAGTTAGCACGTTAATAATAGTGATGACAAAATGTGTTACATTTGAGAAACTTTTTTGGGGACTCTGAATATATTTATTTATTAGTCTAAATTTTAATGGGAGGCCTATTTTAATACTTGAGAGCGGGGGAAACAAACCATTAAGTCAAATCAGTTATGTAAGGATTTTCTTACTTTCCCTACGTTTTTGTCAGTTTTCTGTTCTTATGAGAAAATACCTGAGAAAATCAACTTAAAAAAGGGACCAGTTTGACTTTGGCCCATGTGAGATATTTCAGTTCAGAGGTTATTGGTCTCGTAGCTTTGCACTTAAGACGTGGCAGGATATCAAGGGGAAGCGCGTGTGGAACACGGCAGCCAAGAAACAAAGAAAGGACAGAGAGGAGCACCGTCCACAGGCCTGCCTGCCCCCCATTAGAGCCCACCTTCCCGGAGGTGTCACCTCTCCAAGAGTGCCACGGCTGGCTCCCAGGTTTTCAACGTATGGCTTTGGGCAAACATTTAAGATCACCTTATAACAAATCTAGGAAAAATCACTTTCAGAGCTCTTTGATACTAGCAATCCAATGTCAAGCCATTCCTACATGAGGTAGCTCATGAAATTTTTGTATCTAGGGATTTTTATGACAATCAGGAGATACAGGGGTTGTAAGGCTACATGCACAGAGGTATGGGGCTAGGTCTGAGTGGCAAAAGCCTAGAATACCCGATCTGTGAAAGAAAGACAGGTTTGATACCAGCATAGAAAAGTGTAGAAGGTGTTCAGGAGGCAGGATCATGAAAACAACCAATCAATGTAAAAACATCCTATTTTAAAACACAACTACTTTTTTTGAAGTAGTAACAATTTGTTTTGTTACAGATGCCTCTATATTGGAATAAGACTCAGATTTATGATGATAGCAAATAATCAAATGTCCTAGGAAAGACTCACATAGATATTTAGAGGGTGAATGAATGTGGTGAAGGAAAGAAAAGTCGTTTTCAGAGCTGACTAGCATCTACCTAACTTTGAAGAAAATAATTTTATTTTTCTTGTGCTTTTAGGAATTTTGGACTTTTCTAAGGCAGGCAGAATGCCCATATCTTTAATTTGGGAAGTTTGGAAATCCTAGACCAGCTGTCAAAAATGGTTCAGCATACATATTTTTTCTGATAATTCTAAAGTAGCAATAATGCACATATTGAAAAATTCTCTTCTTATTCAGTATAAAATAAATCATACATAATGTTTTAAACTGCCTAGTTTTAATGACCTACTTTGAAACTGATATGGGAAGCAAGCATGGGAATTCCAATACTTTGAACTTTTTTCTAGCCAACAGTTTTTAATTCAGCTCAGTTACAGCTGCTAAGGTACCACAATTCCCCAATGAAGCCCTTTCAGTGAATTGCTAAGCACACAGAAATGTAAATTACCAAATTAATAATACATGTCAGAAAGTATCAAGCAAAAAATGTCCCTGTAGTTTCTAATCTTTCCTAGATAAAGACTCCTATTTAGCACTAAACAAACTACACGGTGGAGTGTCAACTTTTTCAAAGCTTTTTTTTTTTTATCGTTGTGTTTTGTTGAGTTTTTCACTGGCAGATGTCAGAAGCTGCTTGAAAATGTTGTATGCTGGCTTGTGTAAAACTTCAACACTTGTTCTACCAATAATAAACCATGTTAAAACTGGGTTGGCAACTAAACTACCTAATAAAAATCTGAGAAGATATATTAAGAAAGAAACAGGTGGCTGTCTCAGAACACAGGTGTAAGCCATGAGGCTCCATGCAAGTAAATGCTGCAGCTCGGCTTTTCAACCTGTGCACCCTGTGCGTGGTGTCTCTGGGCTATTGGGTTTCTCCTCAGCGTGTTAGAATCAGGGAATTCTCTCTCTTTGGTGACTCATGGAGAGGAATTTGAGTTGTTCTACAGCAAATGAGAAACCGTCTCATGTTTTGTTTTGGCTTGTTTTTATAATTCAGCTTCGAAAGTCATTTATGTTATATCAAGTCATTAAGAGGAACCTAGATTCAGAGGGAGGAGGAAGTGGCTACATCTCTTACTAGAATGAGTTATCAAGAAGGTTGATGGATACCTTTTAAATCTGCTACGGGTAAATTATGTAAGTTCTCGTAACACATAACACATGAACTTAGATTTTCAATTTTGGGTTTTGAGTAAGAAGCTACATGTGGCATTGCAGCAGAGATATAAAAGTGGGGATTGCACAGAAATCCTCCAATTAATTTCTCAGTGATCAGATTCTCATTTTTGGTGATACCACAGATCAGAAAACAGATGTAAGTTGAAAAACTCTGAATATAGATAAATTGTAGATAATCTCTGTTAGCTAAATTTTGAAGAATGTTGCGATTTTCAACCCAAAAGAGCAATGGGAACTTCAATAAGTTAAGTAAGGTGAGGGAACTGGGTCCCTCTCAACCCAGAGTGGTATAGAGCCTGGGTCTTCAGTGGACCTCTCCTAGCAGTCTCATATATGAGTGATAAAAATGTAGTTAGTAGTCATTGTGGAATTAATTGTGTACACTACATTATGTTTATTTTTCTGTACGCATTTTAATTTTCATTAGTAATACTAATTACATTTGTTGTGGGGAATTGTACATACCCATCTTAATTCTTTTTTTTTCACCTCCTTCCTCTCCCCTACCCCATCTTCCCTCCATTTCTTAGTCCCCTTCCCCTTCCCATTTAGAAATTTTCCACCTATCTCTCTGTTTCCTGTTATCTGTCATTTATTTTTCTCTATTTACATTTTGGTTTTCTCAGGTAAGCAAAGCCATGCAGGGTTTAAGCTCACATGTGTAAATGTCTGATATATCTCACATACGATTCTCTCAGAGTGCATCCATTTTCATACAGATTACTCAAATGTATCCTTCTTTTTGGTAGAGTAGTACTTTGTCTTCCATTGATCTGGCTATTAGGAATTGTGGTGCTAGAAATATAGGTATGTATATAACGCTTTAATATGATGGTGTTTTAGTTAAAACTCTTTTGGGAAGAGAAGACCAATAGCTGCCATATGAAGAGGAATAGGTCAAACGGGATTTTTAGTATCATTTTTATTTTTAGGAATTTCCATAGTGCTTTCACTAGTTTACATTGCCAACAACAATGTACACGGGCTACCCACTGGAAATTCTCTAGCATTTATTGTCATTTCATTTTTTGAGAATTGCTATGTTTTCCAGAGTAAGGTAAAATCTTAGCATTGTTTTAATTTGCATTGCTCTAATGGCCAGAGCTGAACACTTTTTTCATGTATTTGTTGGCTATATATACTTCTTCTGAGAAGTCTCTATTCATTTCTCTTGCTCACTCTTTGGGGAGGTGTTTTTGTTTTGGGAGGGATCTACTTTTTAAGTTCTTTAAATTTGCCAGATAGTAGTCTTCTATCTGAGGAATATTTGCCAAAAGTATTTTCTCATGCTGTCTCTTCACTGTGTTGGTTGTTTATTTGCTGGGTAAGAGTTTCTTGATTTCATATGACTTAATTTATTAATCTTTCTTATTTCTTTGCAACTGGATTGCTATTTAGAAGATCCTTATCTATGTCTATGTCTTGAGTTTTACCTATTTTATTCTTCAGCAGATTAAGCGTTTCTGTTTTAATATTAGATCTTTAATTCATTTTGACTCTAGTTTAATATATGGGGCTAGACAGTTAATCTTCTGTATGTGGATAACACATTTTCCCTGAACCATTTACCAGGCAGCTATGTTTCCTTTCATGTATATTTTGTCCTCTTGATAAAGATCAGAGAGCTGAATATGCATAGAGTTATTTAAGTAACATCTCTTGTGTTCCACTAATCTACAAGTCTGTCCACTTGTCAGTATCATCCTGTTTACATCGCTATACCCTGGTAACACAACTTGAAATCTAGGATTGTGATGCCTCTTGCTTTACTCATGTTGCTTAGGATTACTTCTGCTATTCTGGATCTCTTCTGGTCCTATGTGAATTTCAGGACTGATTTCTCTAGATCTGTGAGGAATGCTAGTTGGATTTTGACTGTGATTGCATTAAATCTGTATGTCAGTTTTGGAAGTGTTATGTTCATTTTTGTTTTATGTTTTAGTTTTTGTAAGTGTATGACTGCATAAAAAGCTTATCAGTTTTATGTTTATACATTTTAGGTGCCATTAAAATAGCAATAATTTAAATTTTAAAAATAAATATTTTGTGAATGAGGATTACTTTCCTTGAATACAAGAGGTCTGAGTCATTATAGTGAACACAGTGCCTTCAACATGGTCTGTGCCTATGCATATAGGGGGCTTGGGGGGTTGTGGGTGGGTAGAGATATGGGTGAAAATGAGAATTAACTCATGTCATATACTGGTACAAATTTCCCAATGTTGAATGTGATTCTGAGCTGTAAATAAAATGTACCAATAAAGAATTTAATTTAAAAAAACAGAAAAAAAAATTCCACAAAGAAAGAATGTCAATATTCTTCCATAAACGCCAAGACAAATAGAAAAATGTGTCCTCTTCTAAGATCCTGAATAAACTATGTAGGACATGTTTTCTAAAATTTAACAAGTGTTTATTTATAACATCCTGAACAAAAGATCTCCACTAAAATCTAATATTTATAAAGTGAAAACTTTACACCTTAAAGCTTAAAATACACAGAAGAAAGGATGAGGCTAGAGAGTTCATGATAGAAATTTCTTTAGATTGAGAGAAAGTTCCTTATAACAAATCAGGTTTTTCCTGCTATTTAATGTCAATATTATTTGAAAGATGTTTTCCATTATTAGTCAAAATCAATTAGCAATTTGGGAATTCAGTGTTCTACATATTCCCCAGAATTTTTATTTAAGACTATCAAAACAATATAAAACACTTTGATGACATATTAAATTAATCCAAAAATTATGGAAACATGATGAATTACTGTGATGCTTAAATTGAGGCTAGATGTGCTCATGCAGAAAGATGGTAATGATGGTGTTAGGTAGAACTGTCATGCGGATCTTCAACACCTCCTATGTATTCTTGGCTGGATACATAAGGAAAATGACCATTGAAGCATATATCTATTGCTAGGATTCCTTCAAAACTTCATTAAGAAGTTTAAAAATAAAAGGAAAAAATACAATCAAGGAAAAGTGTCCTGACTCCATAATTTAAAATTTTCCTAATGAATATTTTCATAAGTATAAGAATTTTTTGTGATTTTCATTTTATGGCCTGCAAATACTTCATTTCTCATAGGCAAATGGATGAGCAAATTACTTTTATCTAATGGTTGCTCTTATTACTTATAGAGTCTATTTAATAATATATTCATAAGACTAAAATATAAGAAAGTTTTATGTTCCTTTCCTTTAGCAATAACTATGATATTAAGGGAAAAACCTCCACAGGTAAATTTATCTGTAATCAGTGATAATCAATGAAGATCTGTCTCAAATATTTTCTTATTGCACAGTTTCTTAAAGCATTTTTAAATGGTGTGTAAAGCTTAGTAATTTGAGTAAAAACCATTGTAATTAAAGCAAAGGTTATGCTCAGAAGCATATGGACTTGGTAATAAAAATAAAATCCAGCATTTTTGAGCAATTTTTTTTTGCTGTATTTTGGGCTAACTCCTCACACTGTACCATCTTTTAAGCCTCAAAAATCTCTAAGGCGCTACCATCAATATAACCGTGATACAGAGAAGAAACTCAGACTAAGTCTCCAAAAGGCAACTGTCACTGAGACTGATTTTAATTATCTATTTCCCTGGTGTGGGTAGAAGATGAGTGCGGGTCTAGCACTCAGTATGTGAGAAACTCTCTCTGCCTGTGAAGGTTATGAGAAAAGCAAGCCAGTCAGTCCTTTCTGAGGTGTTGCACGAAGTAAAGCTTGGAATAATGAGCTCCTTTATTGTGTTAAGATGAAGACCGTAAAACATTGGCTGTGTGAAGGGAAAATATATTTGTTGTGCAGTCAATTCAAGCTTCATGAGTGATACTTTTTGAATTTATAGCATTTAAATAGCATAATCAATGTCATGGAAACGATGGATATTTTGCTGTATTTTCTGTAGAGAATGAGAATGCCAAGGCTTTTATTTTCTGATATGTGTCTCACTTTTCCAAACTCCCAATTACCATCTAACTACCCAGGAGAGAAAGCCCATCTCCCAGCCTTGAAACTAAGCAATTAAAAAAATGTTCTCCAAAAAGAATGGCCATTTCAAGGCACCTTGGGAAGCTCTGTCCATGTGCTGAGCTTCAGATGCCCGCAGGCCCAGGGAAGGGGCTTGAGGCTATTCAGAAACTGTGATGTGTATTCTGTGAAGCAGGAAACCACAGTTGCACTTGTGCTTCAGAAATCTAAAAGGTGGAGAAACGTGACTCGTTCGTTCCTTGGATCCAGGCACAGGTTCTCAGCACACGGGATGCTTTGGTCTTTCTTCCGGAATTCCTAAGGGACCTATCTGTAAAAGGCATGGTGTGGACTTGCCTTATATTCTTAGCAAAGGGCAGGCTTCAGATATGAGGGGACAAACATTTCAGACACATCGCCAGATTACGATGATCTAAGGAAGGGCGTGTAATGTGGCACATGGCAAAGATCCAGTTACACGGGTCAAGGACATTTCAAAGCAGCGATGACCTCCCAAGAGGAAAGTGTCCGATTTGAAGGCTTCGGGCCCCTGAAAGAATAATTATAGACAATCAGATAAATAGGAATATTTTTGCTCTCTTTTCTCCCTTCCATTCTGAAGGATCAGAAAGAAACAATAAAAACCCTGAAAAGACAGAAGGGGGACAAGAAGTTTGAACATTACTTCCTTTGTTGCTCCATGACTTTGCTACGTTTGTAAATGAAGTTACGACTTATTATTGTCCTCAAATGAGTATTCTAATTATTGAACTGATTCCATATTTTATAACAAAAACTTAACAGTTTTTATCACCTAAAAGTGGGATTTAAAGCATCATGGACCTATGCATTTTTCATCCATTGTTTGAGGAGAGTGGGAGAAACCACCTAAATTTGTTTTCTAGTCCCGCCACATTAATAGCCTATACTTAATGTACATTTTCTGTCATTTATAATCTTTAAAAAATAATCTATAGGGGTTCAAATGTTGAAGTCAGAACGTTCAGGGATACAAATTTGATTAACAACAGTGTAATGGATTAAAATATAAAATACTCAATCTGAATAATTCATGTCTCCTGTAATTTTGAGATTATACTGTGGTTTAATGCAATATTTGAGAAAAAATTTTTATCCAAGGATATTACATAACTAAGAAAATTCTATGTTTGGGGTCATCCAAATACTCTTGGTTGGGTCCTCTTCTCTGTGATCTCTTATACAGCTGCAGGAACTTTCTTCCTTGTCCATCAGTCTGACAAGTTCTGCCAGAACTCAGAAGCAACTGCAGGGCATATCCTTGGGAAGAACTAGGTTTTCTCAATTTCTTTGTTTCTATAGGTTTCAAAGTGCAGTTGTGGCTTTTTGTCTCTATAGCAATTATTAGGAGTGGATCCTAGTATTTTTTTAACCATACAATTTACTTAAAATTTCTGAGAAATTTTCTAGTATTTTTTTTTGTTAATGTCATGTTTCAATACTCAAAGCAAAATTACCTTCAAGATAGAAATTTAAGCCTAAAAATTTTAGTTACTTGCCTCCCTCCTCTGCCCATTCCCTATTCTGAAAAAAATCTCAATTTCCTTGGAACCATCTTGGAGTATATGCTTAGGTAATAAGGCAGTATTCTTAATCCATTTTAGGTGATCAGTGAACTTGCATTGGTTTTTATAGGAAAAAACTGTTAGGCCAAAGATTTACTTGTTGCTTAGATGATCTTTTCGAAGTCCTTTTTTAAAGATCACTGCACTTAGCTTCGTAATTATCAATTTAAAACTTCAAGTCACCAGACACTTAATCAACCTGGATTTCAGAAAGGTGCTTGAGACCATCTGTGAGAAAGAGCTGGGCTCTTTTCAAATCGAGCAGCCACACTTGCTCATGCAGCGACAGTTGGGATCCCTAGATGGGGCAGAGAGGGAACCAGCCTCCTTTGCAAAGTCGAAGGAACAGCTCCTGTGTCTCCCACATAGCCAGAGGTGCATTGATAATTTTTACCACGCGATGACTTGAGAATGAGTTCATTTAAGTGTATTATATTTGCTTCTATTGGGGTGCTAATTTTATTCAAAAATCTTAACAGTATAATCTTCCAATTTTTGTATGAGTAAAATTACATATCTGATGCTTTGAACAATTACAGGCCTCAAGTGATTGATTCAACAAATTTCAGTCATGAATTGTAAAGCAGTTCGATTTGTTTTTATCATCACACATTTTGGGGAAACTGTGTTCTACAAAAGTCCACAGAGCTCCAGGTTCCTCAAAATCATAAAAGACCAATTAAAGAAGGAAACAGTTCTGTAAACACATTCAGGCTTGGAAAAGGTTTAATTTTACATTACAAATTAAAATTTGACTCAAGAAACACTTTGCCAATTGGTTGTAATGAGTCACACGGATGGTTTGCAGAATATTATTGTGGTCCATAAAACATTTTAAAAATGAAATTTAAGCAAATGCCATGTTCTAAAAATTCAGTAATATAGACCAGAGTTACATTTTTCAGGTTTTCTTTAAAACTGAAGATGTGACCACCAGTGGTCCCCAAAGCCATGTGTGCTGGGTGCTGAATGCCCTCCAGGGAGACCTGGTCTCTCTTGCTCAGTTCTCTAACATTGGCCCCGTATTGCTTTTGGATAGTCTACATCTGGCCAGTGCAGCACAGCTTGATGGAGTTTCACTAGAATTAGAAGAGGAGAGGGCAGAGGGTCAGTAAAATCAGTAGCTAAGGCAGCGTTGCACTGAGATTCCTGGCGATGCCCAAGTGCATATTCCAGGCCACTCTCCTCTGTTGTTCCATAGTGTTTCTACTTTTCAACCTTTTCTTCACTCTGCATCACAGAGACCAACCAAGGTCTCTGTTATCTTGATGCTTTACTTTTCTTGCTATGGCTCAAATCATCTCCAGGGTCCACTTATGCTACTTCATTGAAAAGGACAAAAATGTGATTTAAAAAAAAAAAGTAGTAGAAATAATTCTGGCACAGAGCTAGGATCAGCCACAAAGTGATGGTAATGAGTCCCATGATAAATTGGAAGGGAATTTTGGAATTATAGCAAGTAGTAAAATTCTGAGGAAGCCATTAAATCTAACATTTGTAATTCAAGTTGAAATGTTAATTCCATTTACTGAATACAAGTGCAAAAACAGTGTTAATTATAGTTAGGAAATGTAGGCATGGAGCATTTATGTTATAGTCTCTGTGATAAATGCAATACTTCTAAGATAGTTTGGGTACCTTGACTGTGGAAGCTGCTCCCTCATTAATGCCTTTTAAGACTAGGTTACAGTCACACACATGAAATGACAATCGCAGATTCTTGAAAGTTTCCAAGCTGAAAAAGACTGCAGTGGGTACATGATCCATTTGCAAAATGTAAAAACCATTGATGCCAAGATTCTTTCTCATCACCTTCAGAACAAAGCTGTTTGGACTTGGCAATTTGTAATTTCCTCCCCTGGTGAATATTTGTGAGCTTTATAAAATTAAAAAATAATACTTTCCATGCAGAAGATGATGGAGAAAAATAAAATGAGACATGACTGAAAAGAACACAATGGACAGAAGGGAACAAGTAAACTATATAACAGGCAAAGGTAGAATAAAGAATTTGTGGGTACACAACAGAAACCTCAGTCCACTGACCTTTATATTCTGCACCCTGGAGACAGAGGCGGCCACTCAGACCATGCCCTAGTGCCCCAGGGTTGGTCTAAGGCTGCACCCTCAGTACCTGAAAACCTCAGAGAGGAGGGGTTCAGCTCACCATTGCTATGCCTTACTTGTTAAGCTTTTTCATCTTTAGTCTTCTTACTCATAATTTTTACTAATGCTACATTACACTAATCAGTATATCATTTCCCTGGACTCCAATTTTCTCAAAGTTGTGCTGAATGTAGTTAGTTGTATCCTCCTAATTTATTTCCCTTTTTACTTTATTTTTTTAATTTTTATTTTTTAGCCATCACGCATTTCATTACAGTAGATGTTTCTTTTCTAGCCTTGGAAGTAAGAGAAGAGAAGAGAAG
>PVIC010043183.1:0-15391 GCA_004025085.1 Thryonomys swinderianus | reverse complement strand
TTTTTTTTTTTTTGAGACAGGGTCTCACTTTGTAGTCCAGGCTGGCCCTGAGCTCACTATGTAGCCCAGGCAAGCCTTGAACTCAGCAATCCTCCTGTCTCTGCCTCCCGGGTTCTGGGATTATAGGCATGAGCCACCACGCCCAGCACTGTGGTATGTGGTATTGATTGCTGGTGGGCGTGAATCACCACACCCAGCATTGTATGTGGTTACCGGGATCGAACTCAGGACCTTGCGCTTGCGAGGCAGGCGCCGAATCCACTGAGCCAACCCTCCGGCCCCAACCCCAAGGTTCTTAATCATTTAGGGTTCAGGGATCCCCTGGGGATTCTGATAAAAGTTCTCCCCAGAAAATAGTGAACTTGGACTTTGCACAGTGTCGAGGAGTCTGCGAACTCCATGAAGAGAGGGTCTAGTCCAGGAGGCTCTCGCTTCTGCTGCTCTGAGCCACGGACAGTGGGGGCTGATGGGAGCCCTGTCTGGCCTGGCATATTTCCCTATCTCTCTCCCTTCTTCCCTTTTCTCCTTCTTTCATTAAGATACTGGGGATTGAACGCAAGGCCTTTGCACTGAGCTCTATCCCCAGCCCTTTTTGGTTTGAGAAAGCCGCTTGCTTAGTTCTCCAGGCTGACCTCGAACCTGGGACTCTCCTACCTCAGCCTCTCAAGAAGATGGGACTATCAGCACATTTTTCTTACCATTGCTCTGGCCTCCTCCCGAATGGATGGAACGGAAAGGATGCTGTACAGAGTCCCATTGACATATGGCTGTATCTATAAAGGGAGAAAAACCAGTCATTGGCAAGTTTTCAGATACTCTGAACTCAGTATATCCTAGGAGGAAAGTGGGCTTTAGAACCCAGCTGGAACCGGGGACATGTGCTTTCAGCAGGGAGAGGTCACCACGTGCACCTTCCAGTGGCAGCTACATCAAAAACCAATCCAACCCCACTCCTGTGATGGAACAGTGCAGCACTCCTGAGGCCCTCGTCCGTCTGCAGGAGCCACCTGTGCCACATCCACGAGACTGTCACCACCGCCCAGCACTGCAGCTGTGTCAACTCCCAAACCCACCTGCCTCTGCTGGTCACCCATGGCCTGACCCCACACCCTGGCCCGAGCCGCCTTGCTCTTGCTATCCGTGATCCATGGGACCCATGCTCAGTGCCTGCCACCCCGGCCAACACACTGCAGTGTGGCCTTCTTCATGCATTCCAGCTCTACCCCCTTGACCATGAGTAAGGGTGGGCATCTCTTCACATCTACCCAGCACCACACAGCACAAAAGCTGTCTCTCATATCCTTTGCCCTTTCTTTGGCTGTGGAGTTATTTGAATTTTACTTATCAATTAGCCTATTCACTAAGGATATTAAATTTCTGTCACACATGATGTAACTTTTCTCAGAGTATAATTTGTCTTTTGACTTTATCATTATGTTTTCAAAACAGGGTCTCGCTGTCTCACACATACCCCAGGCTGGCCTCAAATTCAAGACAATCCTCCTGCCTCAGCCTCCTGAATGCTGAGGTTGCAGTTTTGCATGACCACACCCTGCTCTTTGGACCTTGATTGGGGCATCTTTTTCCATACAAAACATTTTAATATGCATATAGTCAAATAGCCTTGTACTTTTCCTTATAGGTTCTGGGTTCTAAAACTCCCGAAAAGCATACAAGTAGCCTTTTTGAAGTCCTTTGCTCTGCACGGGCTCACACAGTGGACTCTGCCAACACCCACCCACTCAGAGTGCCCTCAGGCCCATGTGTGACAGCCACTGAGCTTCCACATGCTGCAGAAGCCCAGTGGCCAGCCATGAGTGAGGTGGACAGGGCACAGCTGTGTGTTCGGGGCGGGACCAGTGCCTCCCTGTGACCCAGTGGCCCTGCCAAGATGGCCCTGCAGAGCCAGATCTGTCAAACACGGCCCATTGCAGCCTGGGCTCAGGCTGGGGTTGACAGCGAGGCCAGGGTTTCTGCAGAGTTGTAAGGAGCTGGGGACAAAGAGCAGCTCTGAGGAGTGAACTCCATCCGCCCGGTTCCCTGCAGCTCCTCCTTACATAAGGCCTTCGGCCCAGAAGTCACAAAGTTAGAAAGTACCCCGGGTGTATGTTGCAGCAAAAGCAAGGTGAGCCGAGCCAGAGGGACCTGGCAGGAGCCGGCAGGTGAGACCCATGCTGGGTCTGAACCCAGGTTTCCCCACTGAGCCGCAATCCCGGCCTCTTCCTTTCCTTGCAGCTGGCTGGGGTCTCAGTTGCTAAGTTGCCCTGGCTGGGCTCGAACTTGCCACCTCCTCTCTCAACCTCCCAAGCACTGGGATTAGAAGCACTTGTGTCCCTGATGCCACCCCCGATGCCCCCAGCCCAGGCTGCAGCCACCCTGGCCCTATACCTCATGATTCTCATGCCCAAGGAGATCTGAAAGGACCTTCAGCACCAGGCCTGCCACCTGGACACACGCATTCTTCCCTGCGAAGACAAAGAGCGTGTTTCACCTCAGAAGCAGTTTCCAGAGAATGGATCTGAGTGCAGGCCTTGGCCCTCTGGGACCATGGGAAGTACCTTCCCCATCGCATTCTTTCTCTTTACACCAGGGACTCCTACCCTGTGGGCCAAGGACACAGGGGCTCGGGTGGGTGGTGTTTCCACACTCCGCACAGCCCCTTCCTCAGGCTGAGTGTTGCCTTCTGCGGGAGGTCCTGTCCCAAGGGCAGAGACAGCCATTGCAGAAATGACCCAGCTCTGACATTCCAGACACCACTCCAACCCCCAAGTTGACCCCTAGGAATGAAGACAAGCTGGTCACAATGTAACAAGTGTCTTAAAACCTGAGGCTTCAGCAGAGGTTCCTTCTAGAGCAGAACAGTGAGATAATTATCAACAACTCAGTCAACACACAGGCAGGCAACTTGGGGCATAAGCCAGCCTGAGGTACGGTGCTTCCAGCAGGGCCAAGTGCTCCGTATTCTGCCTTTCTCTCTGGCTCTGCAGCCAGGCACCTCTGGTATCGAAGCCCCTCTGTCCCAAGCACTGGGCAGGAATGCCGAGGCCATGGCTTCAGCCCAGCTAGAAAGCGGTGTGTGAGTCCTGAGAGAGAAACACCAGCTCTGGGGAGAAGGGGGAGCAATCACTGGTAGGACAGGAGGCACAAGGTCACTGCTGCTGCCACTAGCCTAACTCAGGACACACTTCATGTCTCTGGGGTTTTGTTTTGCTTTTGAGACAGGGTCTCACTATGGAGCCCAGGCTGGCCTTGAACTTGCAGTGATCCTCCCGCCTCAGCCTCCCAAGTGCTGGGATTACAGGTGGAAACCCACTGAACTTCCCAACTTTGAATAATGAAATGAAAGAAAACTTGAAAGAGTTGAATCCCAATTTCTGGGCGGGACATTTAGACAGAGCTGGCGTGGCCCCACCTTCCTAGCCAGGCCTGACTCTCCTGTCCCACCCCGCACACACCTGCAGTGCGGAGACACAGGTTCATGAGCAAAGCCACTGCATACTCCAGGGTGTAGTCAGACAGGCAGTCGGGCTCTCTCAGTGCGTCGATCAACCAGAAGATGAGGCCGTCCCGGATCATCGCTGTCTGCAGCGGGCGCCTAGAACAACATGCGCTGCTGAGCTGACGCAGGGATGCGGCACAACAGGACACCCTCGTGCGAGGGGCCCACAGCAGGTCCTGGCTCTGAGTTCCTGTTAAAGGCGGACGATCACTGTGCCAGGGGCCTCTGCTCAGTGAGACATAAGGAGCTTAACACTCCCATTGGCCTGAGCTGCTGGTACCACATGACTGTCCCATTGGGCAGTTTGCAACCTGGTAGGACTGTCCAACACTCCCAACAAGACAGGCAAGCATGTGCTGCTGGTGGTTCAGAGCCCTGGGGCAGTGATGTAAATGATCACAGCCCCAGTGTGAATGTGTTAAAGAAAGATGAGGTAGTAAGGAGGCCTTAGACTGGAAGAGTCCTTTTTCAAAATATTTAGAGTTAGCATGCATTACTCCAAACACTGAGTGGATACTCAGCTTTGTATGGTGGTGCACGCCTGTAAGCCTAGTGGTTGGGAGGCTGAGGCAGAAAGATCTTTGAAAAACAAAGAAACAAAAAAATTGAATAGATATGCATGAATAACTTTCAATCTACTTTATCCAAGAAACAGATCCATAGAAATACCTCTTGTGGGTTGGAGATTTAGCTCAGTGGTTCCGACACCTGCCTCACAAGCGCAAGGTCCTGAGTCTGATCCCCAGTAACCACATACAATGCTGGGCATGGTGACTCATGCCCACCAGCAATCAATATCACATACCATAATGCCAGGTGTGATGGCTCATGCATGTAATCCCAGCACTCAGGAGGAAGAGACAGGAGGATTGCTGAGTTTGAGGTTTGCCTGGGCTACATAGTGAGCTCAGGACCAGCCTGAATTACAAAGTGAGACCCTGTCTCAAAAAAAGAAAGAGAGAGAGAGAAAGAAAGAAAGAAAGAAAAAGAAAGAAAGAAAGAAAGAAAGAAAGAAAGAAAGAAAGAAAGAAAGAAAGAAAGAAAGAAAGAAAGACTTCTTTGAAAAAGATATTTATCTAAACTCATTTTGGTTTTTTTTTGGAAGGGATAGGGTCTTGCTTTGTAGTTCAGGCTGGGCCTGAGCTCACTGTGTAGCCCAGGCAAACCTCAAACTCAGCAATCCTCCTGTCTCTGACTCCTGAGTGCTGGGATTACGGGCATGAGCCACCACACCTGACATTGTGGTGTGTGGTACTGATTGCTGGTGGGCGTGAGTCACCACACTTGGTATTGTTGTATGTGGTTGCCAAGATCGAACTCGGGACCTTGTGCTTACTAGGCAGGTGCTGGAACCAGTGAGCTAAATCTCTGGCCCTGTCTAAACTCCTTATAATTTAGTTAGCCACTATAAGTTGGATGAAAAAAAGAAAAAGGACATCTGGTTTGCCAGGTATGGTGGCTCATGGCTGTATTCCCAGCACTCTGGGAGGCAGAGGCAGGAAAACACATGTTCAAGCCCAGCCTGATCAATTTGGTGACTTAGACTGTGTCAAAATAAAAACTTCAGAAAGCACTGAGGTTGTAGCTTAGTGTGAAGTCCCAGGCTTCAATTCCCAGTAATGTTAAAGAAAAACAAAAACAAAAAACCTAAAAACCCAAATGTTTACCAGTTGATAAGTAGACACATGAGACATGGCACATACGCAGATTAGAACCACCAGGGTGGGAGCAAAGAGGGCTCAGCCTCTTTCTGTGGTGATGGAAATGCTCTAAGTGTCCTAAAATTAGGCTACAGTGAGGGGTTACAGTCCTGCAACCCACTAAAATCCCTGGCCTGCGCACATGAGGCTCGGGGGCCCTAGTCAGTATCCTGGGGGCAGAGGCGCCCTCTAGTGGCTGCTAAGTGTCCCACATGGTGCTTCCAGGTCGCACCACACAGGGGGCCCTGAACAGACCCCATAGGCCACTGAGCACAGATGCCAAGGTGGGAGCCACCTTAGGCCGCTCACGGGGCAACACAGGCAGCACGTCGCTGCACCAGGGCCAGTGGCACTGGGAGAGTACATAGGCGCTGTCTCCGCAGAACCCACTCTGTCCCTGTGGCCATGAGCAAAGCTCCAGGGGTGGAGATGTGGGTCCAGCCTTTGCTCAGAAGCCCCTACCCAGGCCTCTCCTGGGTGAGAAACATCACCTGCCTCCCCGGGTGCCATGTAGCTGAGTAAGCTCCCACGCCATGTGACCTCCCAGGAGCCCATGCAGCCCGTGGTCAGGTCGTCACCTGAGGCTGAATTTCTGCAGGGCCCCAAGCACATTCTCACGAGCAACCAGGTCCTTGTCCTCCTCCTTCAGCCTGCCCTCCAGCATCCGCAGCACCTGCATATTCTGAGCCAGGTAGAGGCGACCTAAGGACATAGCAGAGAGGAAGGGAGACAGGGACAGAAGGAGAGGGAAAGAGGGATACCATCTGCTGTCCCTCTCCATGTTTCCCAGAGACGACATGGGTCTGCTTCGCTTCAGCACTTAGGAAAATTGGACACGCAACACAGCAGGGCTTAGGCCATTTCATGTCAGAAAAGAAATCATGATCGTGGCGGCACACGGCTGTAACCCCAGCACTCAGGAGGCCCAGGCAGGAGGACTGCTATGAGCCCATGGGCCACCTGGCCTAAATAATAGTTCAAGGCCAGCCTGGACTACATAGTGAGACCTTGTTTCTAAACAAAAATTTAAAACATAAAAAGAGCTCAAACCAACAGCAACTCAGGGAAGATCATGGCACCATGTGAAACCATTGTGAATTCAGCCACAGTGATGTGGGGGACCATCACTGGGGGACTGTGCAGTCCTTCGGTTTGAGAGCTTGTCCTACACTGAGAAATTGGAATCAGCTTCCCCTGTTTTGCCAAGCTTACTTTAAGTAGAAAATGACAGAAAAAGTATTACCTGTTATAGCCTTGAAAGACATCCAAACAATACTGTAATAAACCAGAAAGCTTAAAGACCTAAATATTAAAACAGAAACACTAAACCTGCTGCGAGACAGATTAAGTAAAACTCTTGGACACCCTGGAGTAGGGAAAGACTTTATGAACAAAATCTCTACAGCACAAGAACTAGCAGAAGGGATCAACAACTGGGATCTCATCTTATTAAAAAGCTTCTGCACAGCAAGAGAAACCACCAGCAGAGCAAAAAGACAACCTACAATGTGGGAAAAAATTTTTATAGCTGTTTCTCAGACAAAAGGCTACTATTTAGGAGCTTAAAAAAATCAGCCCCACCCCAAATTTGAAGACCCAGTTAAAAAATGGGCGTCTGAAATGAATAGATACTTTTCAGAGGAAGAAGTAAAATAAGCTAAACACTCTATGTTCAACATCACTGGTCATTGGAGAGATGCAGAAGAAAACAACACTGAGATTCCATCTCACTCCACAAAAAATAGCTGAAATCTCAAAATTAACCAGCAACAACAAATGCTGGTGAGGCTGCAGGGAGAGAGGAACCCCTCTCCACTGTTGGTGGAAATGTACACTGGTGCCACCACTATGAAGATTAGTGTGGAGATTCCTCAAAAAACTAGGCTTAGAGGTCCCATTTGACCCTGCTAGGAATATACATGAAAGAATTCAAAGATTCATATCACAACATTTATCTGTGTACTGATGTTTATAGCAGCTCAGTTTGTGATAGCTAAATCTTGCAAACAGCCCAAATCCCTATCAACTAGAGACTGGATAAAGAAGATGTGATTTTTAAAAATAAAATGGAGTATTACTCTGCCACACAGAATGATAAGGTCAAATCATTTTTACTCAAATGGATGTACTTTGAGAACATACTTACAAGTGAAATAGGTCACAGATGTGTAAATACCGTATCTTTTCTCTGCTACGAGAAACTAAAGATGTACATGAGTTTTAGAATGCATGACAGATACTGTGAAATAGAAAATATTCAAAGGGAAAAGGAGGATAGGGGTAAGTAACTAGGGGAAAGAAAAAATTTGGTTCAAAAACGGAAACAAATCTTATGTATATGGGGGTGGGTGTTGCAGGGTGGGTAGGGGAATGGGAAAAATGAGAATTAAGTCATGTCATATACTGGTAAAAATTCTCAATGTGGAGTGCAATCATGATGTGTATATAAAATGTACCAATAAATCTATTAAAAATTTAAAAATTTTTGCTCTGAAAAAAGCTACTGCAATACAACAAGGACGGCTCTTCACATAAATTAAATAAGGGCAAAGTGAGAAATCTTTCTCTGGGGTTGGGGTGACACTGGGGCTTGACCTCAGGGCCTTCACACTAAGTTACATCCACAGATCTCTTTTGTTTGTTTGTTTTTAATTTTGAGACAGGGTCTTGTTAAATTGCCAAGGTCAGAGTGGATCTTGTGATCTTCCTGCCTCAGCCTCCCACACAACTAAGATTATGTCTACCTACCATGCTGGGCAGAACCCACTAGTCTCTAGGAAACATGGGAAGAAGGTTCCTTCTCATAGATGGAGGCTCCTCTCGCCCTCTGGCCCTGGGAAAGCGCTCACCTTCGGCTAGCGACGCCACGGTGTTGATGAGCCGAGCCATGTACTGCCGGACCACCTCGCTCTTGGAGTGCAGCAGCTGCAGCACGCTCCTCTGCAGGGCAGGGGAGGGACAGGGGGACAGAGGCAGGGTGAGGGACCTCATGGGACTCGGCTTGCTCCCTGCCTCCCTTGAACTTATTGGCTGGGAAATTTGCAGACCAAAAGACATGACAGCGCCTGGAGTCTCAATTTCTCATTGGTGTCTGAAGCACTTGGCCCTCTCCGGCTCCCAAAGCAATTAAGTTGGGGGTGCAACGCGTAACACAGGGCACAGGGTTCCCCTCTGCCGCAGCCCCACCTGCTGGCGGCTGTGACAGTCCAGGAGGTCGTTGCTGATGTAGGCCTGCAGCACGGTCTCCCGCTGCTCCCCGGGGTGGGACGTGGTCAGGCGCTGGAGTGGAAGGAACAAAAACCGGAGGACCGGGCCTCAGTCCGGGAGAACCCCAGCGCTGGGCCTGGCGGGCAGAGAGGGCCCAGTGCGCGGGTCCCAGCACCATAAAGGGCCCCGGCCCTGCGTGGGGAGGCGCCGAGATGCGCAGCGGGGGAGGGGTGCAGCCAGGGCGGACTGCAGGGTCTTGGTGTTGTGGCGTTTGTCCCCGAAAGGCCATACAGGCGCGCACAATTTTTTCTCTCGCTCAGGGCCCTGAGCTTGAGAGGCGGACTGTGGCGCCGCTGAGCCGAATCCCTGGCTGCAAGGCCCGGGAACACGGGCTGGGTGCAAAGCAGACGGTCTACCGACCTGCGGACAGAGCGACGCTGCACCTGAGTCCCCGCGGAGCAGCGCGGGCGCCTTCAGACTCTGGGGAGCCGGAGTCTCCTCGGTGCTCACTGGGGACCGAGAAAGGGGCCGTGGGCAAGGAAGCGGCTCTTTGCCGTGAGCGACCTGCCTGCTCTCCCAGGGCGGGCTCTGGGCAGACGCTGAGGCTGAGGCTGAGGCCAAGGCCCCGCTTCCGGCTGGAGAGCGGTGAGGACAGGGCACCCGCTTCCGAGCAGCCGGGCGACAGCAGGGCCGGGAGGGATGCGGGGCTGATGGAACAGAGGCAGGTGGACACCCTGCAGCCCTGGGGCGTCCCAGGATGGGGGTCCAGAGGGTCCCAGAGGGGCCGGGGAATTGCACACAGGATGTTAGGGCGGGGACCCCATGGAGGGTGCGGCGCTAGTGGGAGGAGTTAGGTTAGCTCAGTGGGTACAAAGGACAGCAGTTCTCAGAGTGCTGTTGGGGGAACCCCGAGGGCCGCCAAATCTTTCGTAGCAGGTTAAGAGCTCACACTAGTGCTCGCTTCGGCAGCACATATACTAAAAGAGTTCACACTAAGCCGGGTGGGGTGGGTCACGCCTGTATTCCCAGCACTCAGGAGGCAGAGACGGGAGGATTGCTGAGTTCAAGGCTTGCCTGGGCTACATAGTGAGTTCAGAGCCAGCCTGAGCTACAGAGTGAGACCCTGTCTCAAAAAAAAAAAAAAAGTAGGCTTGTGAACTGAATCTAGGGCCCCTGCACTGAGCTATATCCCCTGTCTTTTTTAAAGAACTTGCTAATTTGCCCATATTGGTCTTGAACTTGAGCTCCTCCTGCCTCAGCCTCCCAGAGTACTGGGATTACAAATGTACACTACCACACCCAGATAATTAATTTTGTTGTTTTGAAAACTTATTTCTCACAAAAGTTATTTGCTTATATTCACTCACATGAATAAATATTTTGAGCTTTCTCAGTTTGAATATCTAGCGCTGAACACACTAGACATAAAATTTACACAAACAAGAGTTCTCTGCCCTTTGGTATTGCGGAGACCCAGGGCTGGCTCTGAGGAGGAAGTGAGAGCTCAGAGCAGGGCTGCTCAGCCTGTGTGGCCACGAGCAGGGTCAGGACTGGGACCTGTGGCTGGCTGTTGTGTAATCACGTGTGGACGGTATCAAGAGAGGAGGGTCTCACTTTGGACCTTGGAGGCAGCAGGCGGCTGGAAGAAAGATTTTTAGCATGAGGCAGACATGAGCAAGGAGCCCCCCGGGGAAGGGAAGGCACATACCCAGCGCAGAGCCTGCAGCAGGAAGGCTTTCAGGCGGTCGCTGCCCCAGACCAGATCCTTCTTCAGCTTCTCGTAGTCCAGGGAGGGCAACAGGGGGACGTCCTGCAGCTTCCTGCTCACAGTTCAGAGGGAGAGAAAAGGACATGGCGGGGGCTGGCCAGGGCCGCTTGGCAGCGCCAGCCCAGCATGGCTACCTGCTCTGTTGATGGACTGAGGCTTTGAGACAGAATCTCTCTATGTAGCTCAGGCTAGGCTCAAACTCCCCACGACCTTCCTGCCTCTGCATCCTGACTCCTGGGGTTAAGGAGCTTTTTTTTTTTTAAATCACATTTTTCCTAAAACCAGTGTCTCTGCCTGAAGAGCTGTAGGGCCACTGCAGTCACGTCAGGCCAGGGCTCACCTTGATGGAGAAGTTACCATGGGGCCATCTTGACTCCACGGGGTTCTACAAAACTCACAGGCCCGGAGAGTTCCACCTGAAAACCTTAGAACACTGTCCCTGTCCAGGCTCAGTAATTCAGGGAAGGACAGGGGTCAGGAAACTATTGTGAAGCAGGTGGGGTGGACACTGGGCCTTCGGGAAGGCCTCGGCCTAAGTGTGGGCCAGGACTCCTGCTGACCCCATGAGAAGCCCCGCGTTGGAGACTGCAGGCCTCTGATCCGCAGGCCAACATCTACTCAGCCCAGTAGCCTGAGACCAAGGGGATCCTTTCTGGTTCCCTGGCACCAAGACACGTGTCCTCACATCTTATTTGATTGTTGCTTTGCCAAATAAAAGCATATGAGAGTACAGGGAAAACTGCTGAGGGTGGATGAAGCCTGTCCAGCTGACAACCTCATCTCTACCCCAACTTCCTCCTGCTGATGGGACAGAGCTGTTGTGTGAGATGTCTCCACCAGGGTAGCCTGGACTCTACTTCCTGTGAATCTGCCATTCCTTCAAAATAAAAACTGAAAACAAAAAATATTCTTCTAGGGCTGGAGATTTAGCTCAGTGGTTCCAGCGCCTGCCTCGCAAGTGCAAGGCCCTGAGTTCGATCCCGGTAGGTAACCACATACAATGCTGGGTGTGGTGATTCATGCCCACCAGCAATCAATACTACATACCATAGTGCCAGGCGTGGTGGCTCACGCCTGTAATCCCAGCACTCAGGAGGCAGAGACAGGAGGATTGCTGAGTTCGAGGTTTGCCTGGGCTATATAGTGAGCTGAGGGCCAGCCTGAACTACAAAGCGAGACCCTGTCTCAAAAAAAAAAAAAAAAAAATTCTTCTAGGTTTTTTTGTGTTTTTCAGACAGGGTCTTGCTTTGTAGTTCAGGCTGGTCCTAAGCTCACTATGTAGCCCAGGCTGGCCTTGAACTCACAGCAATCTTCCTGTTTCTGCCTCCCAGGTACTAGGATTATAGGCATGAATCATCACACCTGGCACTGTTGTATGTGGTTACCAGGATCAAACTCGGGACTTTGCACTTTCAAGGCAAACGGTGGAACCCTGAGCTAAATCCCTGGCCTATTCTTCTAGTTGTAATGCACAAAAGGGACTGCACAGTATTAAGTGGAAAGTCATGAGGAGTTTGGAGAAGACTAAAGGTGTAGGATTTGGGTTTCTGAGGTGCCCGGCAGGTAACCCGGGGCTTCTTGCCTGCCAGGCCACACCCTCGGCCAAGTGACCCGGCCAGATCTTGAACTTCACTTGGAGACAGGATCTCAGTAAGTTGCCCAAATTTTCCTTATCCTGCCTTAGCCTCCCCAGCACTCACTTGCTTTAACGTGGAATGGAAACTAGATAATAGTTCTGGGAGGTAGGATTTGGGCTAATTTAAATTATTTTCTTCATAGGTTTCCATTGCATGCAAATTCCCTACCATGGGCATCACTATGTACAGCCATAAGGAAAATTACATGCTAGTTTTTTAGAAGAATTTTTATTAGACAGAATTCAGAAGGAAGGGCCTGGAAGGAGGGCCGTATGGACCCCTCCAAACCTTGCCAGGGGAGCTTTCCCATGCCCCAGCAGGAAGCCACCTTCACACCTCCGTGAGCCTTTTTTTTTTTTCTCCTGAGGTACTATTTTGAGTTTAGGAATTCATAGAACTCCTTTCACAGTTCCAGTGGTGAATAACGGACCAGGATTCTTCAGAAGTGTCAAGGCAGGAAAGCCAAAGACAGGCACTAAGAAGCCAGGATGGCTGAGCCTGGCCCCCAGGAAGGTTCTTGGCCAGGAATAGGGCGCAACCCAACACTGCGATGCCCTGAGGCAGCCGGCCAGTTCTAGTAACTTTCCGATTAGGGAGACAACTGGGTTTGTATAAAATACTAACCATTAGCCAGGTGTGGTGGTGCACACCTGTAATCCCACCCCTGGGGGGGCTGAGGCAGGAGTACTGCCTCAAGTTTGAGGCCAGCCTGGACTACACAGAGACCTTATCTTGAAAAGAAACATTAAAGGGAAATCTTTTTTTTTTTTTTTTGCTTTTTGGAGCCAGGGTCTTGCTTTGTAGTTCAGGCTGGCCCTGAGCTCACTATGGTGCCCAGGCAAGCCGCTGCGAACTCAGCAATCCTCCTGTCTCTGCCTCCCAAGTGCAGGGATTACAGGCAAAAGGGAAATCTTGGTGATGGAGAATATGTGGGGGGGATGCTGTGCTACTTTTGCAATTCAAAATTATTTTATCATGAAAAACATGCTTTTAACTTTAAATGTAACAGGCTCTTTTTCCAGGTGGAAATGTACCAACTGCAAGCCAAGTTCCATTTGCTCTGTTGTTCTGACTTGGGGGCAAGATTAACAACCGAGAGTCACCACACAGCTGGGTAACCCGTTGTCCTGAGGGACAGGCCCACGTCACCCTGTCTCGTCCCTTGGCTCCTCTGCACACACCCCCTCACTCTCTGCAGGTGACCTGGTCCAATCACTGTACTGCGTGCTTCATACACATCACACAAACAAGACAGCTGTTACCATTCTTCTTCTCATCTCACAAGTGAGGAAACAGGCACAGAGGAGTTATTTTAGGAGTCAGAGTTGACAGCTGGTGGCCTAGGCGTGATTTTAACAGAGCCACCACCTACTTGTACGCACTACCGAGCAGTGTCACCAGGTGGCAGGAGAGGACACGGCGTAGTCAGCCGTGTGGAGGTGGGGATGGGGGTGGGGGTTGTGCAGTTTCTGACCTCTGAGCGGGCAGAGCGACCAGGCAGCACAGCAGGCTCAGCAGCGGAACCGCCCAGCCCTAACCTCGAACCCAAGGTGCCACTTCCACTGAGGTGCCCAGCGACCTGGTCAGCGGCACTCAGGTCGCAGTGGTTGCCAGCACCCAGCAAATGCTCAGACCCTGAGATGCTCTCCCTGAAATCCCAGCACTGTGGGAGGCTGAAGCAGGATGATCCCCAATTCAAGCCCAGCCTGAGGAACTCAGCGATTTGGTGAGACCCTGCCGGGGTGGGGGCCTGGCAGTTCCTAGTACCAGCATGGACTAGTTCACTAAAGGTGGTTCTCATTTCTGTGGAATACCACAGGAAGAGGGATTCAGCACTTTCCCCCATCTGAATCTACCTTACCAAGAGACAGAAATAAGAAGGCAGCCCAGGCACTATAACCTCTGGCACCTCCCCTGCTGCTCCAGGCAGCTCTGCTCAAACCCCATCCTCTAAGCAGGGGTGTGAGCGTCCCCAGAGCTACTCCTGACTCTTGGTCTTTCTTAGGAAAAATTCCTAAGAGCAGCGACTTACTCTGGTGCCAGGGAGGCGCGCAGCATGGTCGAGGCCTGAGGGGAGGAGCAGAGACACAGGGTGTCAGTGTGCACTCGGGAGCCCTCACCAACCCACTCCAGAGTGTCCCCTCTGGAGACCCGCCCTGAGCCTCCTTCCTCCTTCCCTGCGGGCTCAGCCTGGCCCTGCCCTGTCTTGCCCTATTCACACAGAGTCGCTTGCTCTGCTGCCTCCGTGTCAGGCACAGAGGCGACTTCCATGCTACGCGCTACCCAAGTCCCCCTTTCCTGCCCGCGCTTCTCTGCCAGAGTAATTTTGCCTCCAGGGACACAAAGCTGTGTCTGGAGAGATTTCACGTTGTCCAAGCCAGGGTGGCACTGCTGGCACTAGTGGGCAGTGGCCAGGGACGCTGGCCACCATGACGTCCACAGCAGGTGAGTACAACTAGACAGCAGCAGTGAAGGACGAGGCTGTGCTCTGTCACTTTCTGTCCCCAGAGAGCTGGACACAGAGCAGGACTCAGCTCGCTGTGCACACCAGGAGTGACTCAGGCACAAGCAAGCATGGCCCGAATCACAGCCATTGCATGCCCTGAGAGGACGGTGGGCAGCACAGTGCTGGGCCAGAGGAAGCTGATCCAGTTGGCACAGCCACACCACGCCGATGGGTGCTGAGGCCTGACCCTGACAGAACTAAGTAGCATCCTGTGAGGCGCACACTGCTAGAAACAAAGCCGTCCTCTCCAAGGGGCACTGGCCCCACAGGACAGCACCCATGCAGATTGGCCAGGACAAGTTGTGGGGCTTCAGGTTGTGCCTCGAAGCCCCTAACCCTGGAAGGCTCAAGAAGAAATTACCTGCCTGCTGGGCATGGTGGTACATGCTTGTGTTCCCAGCACTTGGGAGGCTGAGGCAGGAGGATCACCATGAGTTCCAGGCCAGTGTGGGGTAATAGTGAGTTCAAGGGCAGCCTGAATTGCACATGAGAGCCTGTAGCAAAAATCTTTTTTTTTTTTCCTTTGAGGGGTATTACTTTGTAGTTCAGTCTGGTCCTGAGCTCACTATGTACTCCAGGCAAGCTTCGAACTCAGCAATTCTCCTGCCTCTGCCTCCTGAGTGCTGGGATTACAGGTGGGAGCCACCAAGCCCAGTATTGTTATATGTGGCTACTGGGGATTGAACCAGGGACCTTGCGCTTGCTAGGCAGGTGCCAGAAACACTGAGCTAAATCTCCGGCCTGCAAAAATCTTAAAAAAGCAAAAGAAACCAGTTTCCTAAGATTTGGTTCTCCAGTATTCACTTGTGATCAAAGAAGGGCTCCTGGCCAGGAAAAAGGTGCAACCCAACACTGTGTGCAAAGTTCCCTGGGCCGTATCCTTCTCCAGCAAGGATCGAGCTATCTCTGTCCTCTCTGTCCTGCTCAGCAGAGGGCCCAGCCCTATGGCACCTCTGGGAACCAAAGGGGATATCGCTCCTCACTGCAGGGCCAAATGGCTTCTCTGCCTCGCCTCAGTGCCACGGGAGCTACACAGCAGCGGTGCTATCATTCTGTCTTTTAAAAAGTAGATTT
>PVIC010043182.1:0-15520 GCA_004025085.1 Thryonomys swinderianus | reverse complement strand
AAAAAAAAAAAAAAAAAAAAAAAAAAAAAAAGAAAGAAAAAGACAAAAAGAAATGATACCATACACTGAAAATATTCTTGTTCCGGCTTTTCATTATCTCACCCAGGTTTTAAAAGTCTCATGTATGAAAATTTCCAAATCTCTATCTTCTTTGTTACCATGTAAGTAACTAAGTATGAAATTGCCTTTTGTCTCAACAATAATTTGGCATAATCCCAAGCAAGGAAGTAGGTGATTCACTGTGCATAACCACAGTGCATAGTTTCTACCAATGATACTCTTTCTTTCTGTGTTTTTAAACTTACAAGGTCTCCCATAAGAGGGAGTTTATGGAGGAGGCTCCAAAATGCAGTTTCTGTAACAAGTTTTGCCACACTTTAAAGCCTTCAGAGCCAGGCTCTTCTCAGAGTGCTCACAATATTACTAAAAAACAACCTATATAAATCATGAATAGTAACACTTTATTTTACAATGTCACATTCACACGTATTGAAACAGTCCTCTTAGGAGCCCATTATTACTAGTTTTTAAGTAAAAATAAATTACAGTGTCATCATCAATCTTGGCCATGTAGCACAATACTGTTGGCAGTGCACAATATGCGCAGGCATTAAGGATGCCTGTGTAATCATTGTCATACTTCAGAAATTGTACAAAAAATTCAAAATGTTATTTATTTTTACTTCCCTTTAAAAATATGAGGATATAGCCGGGCGTGGTGGCTCACGCCTGTCATCCCAGTACTTGGGAGGCAGAGGCAGGAGGATTGTTGAGTTCTAGGTTTGCCTGGGCTACATAGTAAGCTCAGGGCCAGCCTGAACTACAAAGCGAGACCCTGTCTCACAAAAAAAAAAAAAAAAATGAGGATATATACAATCAAGCTTTGTTGGGTTTTTAGTTTAAACCAGTAAAATATGCATGCAGAAAATATGTACCATATAGAAATATATTCTAATAAAACTACTTTATTGCAAAACTGTCCATATGACAATTAGCTGTCACTCAAATGAAACATAATATATACAAAAGTCTTGACCACTACATGCACTAAATATTCCACAACCCATTACATATGGCTAAAATGCTCTAGAAGCTAACTAGAGCAAACCGTATACCCACAGTACCTGAAATGAGGTAAGTTTTGTTTAACATAGGCCTTGGAATTCTGTTCTGTCAAGTATCAAAATTGTGGTTTCATGAGTTGGCACACTGCCATAAACAGATCTGAATGATTATTTGCCTTGTGATCTTATCCTGATGCTTCTGTGTAGTTATGGAAACAAATGTTCATCTGAATTCTTTAAGTGCTAACGCAATTGATCTGATAGTGTGATGAATCCACTAAGGAGAATATAGCATCTTAGTTTACACGGTTGACTACAACAGTTGCAAATTAAATCATTGCCTTGTGCCTAACTTAGTGCTAAATCTTTGAAAGATATGGGAAGTGATCACATAATCACTGCTTGTGGTTTGTGGAGGCTTGTATATCATGTTCTTCCAGAGTGTTTCTGGTTTATGTTTATTTTCTTGGGAAATGAAGGAAATTGAAAAGTGTTTAGGGGTGAAAATACTGAGAATGGCCTATTTGGAAACACTTGTATTTAGTTCTGTTTCATAGATACAAATTCAACCTCATGAAAATCCAAAAAAGAAAAATTCTAAATAGAAAACCCACACCCTCTGATAATACACAAGCCCTGATAACATGAAAGGCAGTCCATTTTGGGTAGACCATATTAGAAACTTATTTTGGACATAATCAGAATGCATAAGAGATCATGTAGCACTAATAAATCTTAAAACATATTTCTTCCAGCACCAAGATGCCCAAGTTAAATACAGAATCATGTACCTTAGCAGGTTAGAACTTTGCTGTTTAGCATGCTTTTATTCAGTACTCCATATGTATGCAATTATGGTCTGTGTGATGCGATAAAAATTTTGTAGAACTTGTATTAACCTCTCATATCATGTTACTAATATATAAGATAAATGCTTGCATAACAAGTACAAGAAGCAATGCTACTGTAATACTAAGGTAATGCTGTTGTAGTTATAAAGACTGAGTTAACATTTATGTCTAAAAAACAACCTAATATTTTTTTCAAGAAATAACTAATAAAACTTACTAGAAAAAAGATAATTATCAGAATAGAAATGTTCTAAGGTAGAACTTATGTCTTCAGAGAGAAAGACCAGAGAGGTATGATTGGGATATTGGAAAATAGATAGCCAAACAACAGCTTTAAAACTTACCAAAAGGAACCTTTTTCAAAGGCATGGATGTATCACTGAGATAATCCCTGATTTAATCTTTGACAAGCTCGAACCTCAGCATTTGCTTCTATTTGAGATATTATGTGTTAATTTCAGCATGGGAGGAGCATGGCCACACATTTCATTATGGACTCTGCCCTCCTAAGTCCTGGGCAAGCAATATCTTTAAAAAATGCTATACTTCAATCAATGAGAATTAACTTGTGTCATATACTAGTACAGATTCCCCAATGTTATATGTGATTGTGAGATATATATATATATATTTATATTTATATATTTATATTTATATATTTATATATTTATATATATATATTTATATATATATATAAATTGTACCAATAAAGAATTCAATTAAAAATGCTATACTTTGCATTTGAGAACAAGGGGTATACAACAGATAATCAAGTTGTCTTATTAGATTATTCACTTCCAAAACAATATATGGGGTGAATTTTCCTCTGAAGAATAGAACTATGATTTTATCAATGAAACAAACATACTCCAATTACTAAAATATTTAAGCACCTGGTTAAAATGCCTGTTATGTTATTGTATAATGTGACTGAACAGATATATTTTATGGACATGGCTGGATTTCAAGTTCTCCCCTCTCCCCTAAAAGTAATTCTACTTTGAAATAAAACAAAACATTACTAACACATCTACAGGTTCTCATACCAGAGAAAAGATATGGTGTTTACATATGTGTGATCTATTTATTTCACTTATTAGTGTGTCCTCAAGGTGTATCCATTTGCACATAAATGAATGAAACTTGACATTCTTTATGGCAAAGTAATACTCTGGGCATCTGGGTTGTTTCCACGATTGGGCTATCACAAACTGAGCTGCTATGAACATGGTTATACATATGACCTTGTAATATGTTTTTTTTAAATTCCTTTGGATATATTCCCAGCAAGGGAATGGCAGGGTCAAATGGGACCTCTAATCCTAGTTTTCTGAGGAATCTCCACACTGATCTCCACAATGGTTTTACTTAGAATGTATGATAGATTTTGTAAAACAGGAAATATTCAAAGGAAATGTGGTGGGGGAATGTAATGAGGGGAAAGAATAAGTAGGATTTGGAAAAAAAAAGAAGTAGCATGTATATAATGGGTAGGGGGCTGTGGGTGGATAGGGATATGAGTAAAAATGAAAATTAACTTCTGTCATATACTGGTACAAAATCCCCAATGTTGAGTGTGATTGTGAATTGAATATAAAATGTACCAATAAAATTTTTTTAAAAACATAATTAACAAAAAGTTGTCTACCTTTTTTACTGGAATGATTTTAAATCAATACTATTTGGGAATATTCATACATGAGGGCTGTTTGTATTACCTTAATATGTTAAGTTACAATTATACAATTTAAAAAGTACAGATAATGTGAATTTATTTTCAAATTGTGCAAGATTGCTGTTATGAAAGCGATTGATCCTTTTTTCTTGCAGTATACTCAAATTAGAGGGATATGTAGGTAAATAAGAACTCTCAACTGAAAAGAATAACTTTAGAAAAGAAATGATAAAATTCTAAAAGAATACACAATTTGAATTATAATCACATAATCAGAACACATATTAGTAACAGCAAGGAATATTTGATTTGTTAATGTGTAATGGCATATTCTTTAATTCTTTTTAATTTATTGATACATTTTAGGTAGACAATATTGTATTCTATAGAAGAAGGAGTATTTTAGAGTTCCTCTCAGTGAGCCATATGTGTTTTGGTCTATTTTAAAAAGGGGTGGAATTAATGTAGGCAACTGTGAGTTGTACATATTAAAAATCTGTGGCAGTAGTAGTAATGATTATGATGAAAGGAGGCGATAAGAGAAAAATGAGGGAAACAGAGCAGAATATGAGAGGGGTTTTAACTAACTCTAGATCTTTACTATGTGCTAGACATTTTTCTAAGAATTTTGCATATAGTACCTGAGTTAACCCACACAATTGTGTTTGGAAGTATATATTTCATATTACAGTTGAAGAAGCTCAAAGAAGATTTAGCCTACCCAAGGCCACACTGTCAGTAAATACCTGCTTGCTGCTAAGATCAGAGTATGCTCATGGAGTACAAATGTGCATTCCAGTGAAAGACAAGGAAATGTCTATGCTTTACATCACTCAAAAATCTATGGCTCTTCAGCTAAATGTGTATAATATGGTGAACAACAAGTAGGGGCAGGCATCATAACCAAATGGAGGACCTGGAGGAGAAACAGGAGCACTTACATCCCTGGTTAACTTGAGAAGGGACCACTGACTGGTGCTGGCCCTCTGGAAATGCTTTGCTGGTGTTACAAGATCATCCAAATTTGGCAAGAATCCAAAAGACGTATTTATAAAATTCCACATTATGAAATAGTTGGTACTTAATTTTTTAGGGATAAAAGGTTAGAGGGAGTCCATTAATCCTGAGCCCGATGCAACCCAGGAGTTGCTGTACATCACGCCATCACTTACAGAAGTGTTTGTGTATGGACTTCCCGAGTTTCTGATAATCTGATCTTGGGATGCAATCTAGAGTAATTAAAATTCACTTTTGCTAAATACTGATATTTTTCATAGCTTAAATGGATGATTTCACTGGTAAAACATTTGTTTTAGAAATAAACACAGGTGCTTATATAGATCAAAGTTCAGTAACATTTTATGTCTGTTACTTTAGCTTCTATACTCTGACATTACAAGACTTCCTAAGTTTCCTCTGAGTCACTTTTCATTGGCACTTGACTCTTCTTGTACCGCAATGTAAATATAGAAAAAAGAAAAATGATATAAAGCCACGTTATAAACCCATATGACAATATAAAATCCTTTTATCTGTCAATTTCTAGGTAGAATTTTTCACATTTTTGATAAGGCCAAATGCTGCTAAGTGTGTTAAGGAAGACCTGACATGTTTGTTTTCTTGCTTATGTGCCTGCTTCTTCCTTTTTTCTTTCCTTTTTACTCTTATGTCACAGGAATTGTTTATGTTCTGCATTTTATGAGTTCTTAATATTACCTTTCATCTTCAATATAATAATCATTGTTTTTGTCACTAGGTATAACTTTGCAAATATCAGACACACTAAGAAGGAAGGAGATGTACTGAGGTAGAGTCATGTACATGATGAAAGTTGTGGACACCACACCACGGGAAGAATAAAGTAAAGGAGAGAGGAAGAGAGGCAAGCAGGGAGAACAGATCCTTGAAAATTTTAGAGCTATTGTAAAATATTTCAAAGATTAGCATTGAATAATCTTTAATATTTAGCTAGTTATAAAACATATTCTGACCTAAGAATTGTGGAAGCTATTAGGGTTAGAGTTCAGCATATTAAATCAAAATCTCTCTCTGTAAAGCAATCTGTCTAAAACGTGCAGTGGATACCTCAGAAACAGAAGTGTAGGATGAAATTCCCTGGTTGTCAGGAAGAAATATTTGACCTTTGAATATGTACTCTGCCTTAAGAATCCTAAAGCTAAACTTTTAGTGTAAAGGGGTCATCATTTTGGATGAATTTTAAGATTCTAAATCGGACACTACTGTATGCACATAAGTACAAATATCAGATTATATAATAACTTGACATTATTAGAGACACAAGATTTATTGTGACATAAAGGTAGGAATGAAAGTTACATTCTCTTTTGGTTTTGACCTTGTATTCGCAATAAGGTGCTGAGTAATAAAACCAATTCATCTAGACAAAACAACAAAAAAAAAGAAAACAGCACATCGATTTTGTAGCTATTTATTTCCAGTTTTTACTTCACCCATTATAAACTAATCAGATACATAAATTCAAGAACTCTTCACACCATTTCTGCCTTGCTCATGTGTCCCAGTAAGGTATTAGAATCCATGCACACTGTATTTGTTCTTAGGTCTCTGTATCTGGTGACAGCTTTTCAAATACCTCCTGGATTTACTATCTTAATTTACATTTTTGACAATCATATGAAAACTCTAGCAATTAGGGTTTCTCAGGAAAACTGGTTTTAATTCTGAATCACATGCTTAATGTTCAATTTTTCATTTCACTGTATAGATCAGGCCAGGGGTTATTACAAAGTGACTAAGAGGAAAATGTGGCCAGTTAAGTGATTGCTGTTGTGCATTTGGACTAATGAAACATTAGGCTATTATAGAATGTCCTAAGAGCTGTCTTCAGAAGAAGTAGATTTTTAAATAGCTACTGACTAGCTCACAGTGTTTTGCAAATGAAGTGGAAACAATTCTCAAATAATTATGTCTAATACAACAAAGGATTATAAAATATCCTCATAAAGAAAATAACTGGCTGCATTGTAATCTTAGTTTGGGGCTCTGAAAATATTAGTTGCTACTATTATTCTCAACAGATTTAAGCATGCCATTCTTCATTTATCAGTGTTGAGGGAAAAATGTTCCTCGGAGAAAATGAGATCAATCTTACCTGTAAGCAAATTGATATTGGTGCCTTTTGTTCTATAAATATAATGGCATTATATTAATGTTCTAATGTGGATCATTTTGTTTCACTAGCCATTTTTCAGGTTAGTCAGCATAAGAGAGAGAACAACAAAAGAATACTAGAGGAAAGAGAAAAAACTGCTAGATAAAAGGCTGTTATAGCTGAGATTATTCAAAATTGTATTTTTGCTTAGTTTTATTGTGATATGACTGAAAAATACACATTCATCCTTACAAAGTAAAATAATTATCATAGTCAAATTAATTGCTATGGCTGTCACTTCACGGTCGTCTTTACCCTGCTGGCAAGAAGGGTTAGGATCTAAGCAGGTTTCATTACAGTATTATTAACAGTACCTATGTTGTACACTAGATATCAAGAACTTATTCATCTTATAGCAGAAAATTTGTATTTTTGATTTTTCACATTCTTTTTAGCACAATTTTTTGTTTTTTAACTTTTTGGTTTTTATCCTATTTATGTGCTTTATTTATCGTTACTCTTCTCTGCTTTTGTTATACAAGTGTGGCTTGGGAAAGCTAGGGAGATGTTGGTTGAAAGGGTATTTTAATTCAGGTTTGAAATATTTATGTCTAGTTTTTTTCATGAAAACCATTACTTCTTCTACCTGAGAGTAAAGGAAAATGTATATATACATATATATATATATATATATATATATATATGTATATGTATATATGTATATATACATAATAACTGAAGACACCTTTTGGTATTCCCTTTTTTCCCCAAAGTCAATAACTGCTGAACTAGAAAATGAGAGGCAACACATCAGATGCCTTTCTGTGTGCTGAAAGCAAAATAGCATGCATTTGTTTTCCAAAGGAAATTTTACTCACTGCATCTCAGAGATATACTTCGTACAGATGAAATGTTGAGACTGGGTACCAACAGGCCCAGTCAGAGGGAAAGTACATGTATAATTAAGTGGCCTACAGTTACAAGCAACATTCCTGTCTTCTATGATATTCTGGGACGCATATCTCAAGTTCCTTATTCCTAATTCTTATCTGTACTTACTTTAGCTCTCTTATTGTTCAAAAATAACTCCTACTTGCCAATAAAATGCATGTTTTGAAACATGATGTTCTCAGAGCTGGTTTGAAAACCTCCAAATACACCCGAATTTGTTATATAGATGGAGGCTTCATTTTCATAAACTTTCGTTGCATTTTTTTTTTTGAGACAGGGTCTCGCTTTGTAGTTCAGGCTGGCCCTGAGCTCACTATGTAGCCCAGGCAAGCCTCGAACTCAGCAATCCTCCTGTTTCTGTCTCCCGAGTGCTGGGATTAAAGGCGTGAGCCACCACGCCCAGCTCTTTGCATTTTATTTATCTGCCCCTGACTACTATTAGTGGGTGAGAATCACCTCCTTAAAATTATATTCAAAGAAAGAAATAATTTTAAGTATGATAATCCCTTAAATGCTTTTTCATAGAGCTCAGACTTTCACATTTAATTAATGAGAATTCAACTTTTTAAAAGTTTGATGACTTTTGAAATTTACATACTTATAGAATCTCATTCCATCTGTAGGGAGAAAAAAGACATTTTGGCTTCATTAAAGCCAAAATGACCAAATACATAGACCACATATTGCTATTAAGATAATCATATTAATTCAAAAGAAATGAGTCTTTCACTCAGTTTAAATGACCTACAGCATTATAGAACTGGCTATTGTTCTTTCAGTCAGAAAGTAGGATATAGAAAACCAGGGCTCTCCTCTACATCTGAGACAAAGATCGTGCTCAGAGTTTAAATAAAATTAAGAGAATAAGGCAAAAAAAATTAGAATATGTTGGAGTTCAAAATTTTGGTCCTTGTGACTTTTACATAACTCAGGAAGGAAATAACCCAATTCCTCTCCACTTTTAGTGGAGGAGCAAGTCAAAACTATAGAAGCTGAGAACTTTCTCTACACAGATTTTCAAACGATTTATATAAAGATGCTGGAGAAACTCACAAAGACCTGGATAATGTTAGAAAATCTTACGTTTTGAAGACAGACTGAGCTGCCTGATACAATGATGCCATCTATTGGCTTCCAAGGAACGGCACTGACCACAGCTAATGAAATGTCTGAAAAACGAAGAGATTAGCAGTTTGGAACAAGTATATAAAAAGTGATGGAAAGACTGACTGCTGTTTCTTATGTACTGCCCTCTTGAATAAAATCTACACTTAAAGAGTATACTATAAACATATGAATGTAATGCATGTACGTTCACCCACATCTTCAACACTTCCACCCCCCAAGTCAGATCATCTTTTTGCCTTATATTATCACAGCTACTAGCTTTTGTCTTGCTACAGACATCACGGAGAAGGATGCATTGCAAAAAATCAGAACAGACAGTACTCTTTGTTTCATTATGTCACTCATGTCTTAGTCTTCCACATGAGCAATCCCAAGAGGTACTATGACTTCTAAGCTGATTTAGGAAAAACATATAGGACCGCAGCTTCTCAATTCTGCTTCCAAATGGAACAACTCGGAGTGTGATAGAGATGTTTTAGGCTGCTTCAGTGATAGAAGAAAACATTTCATTATGATGGCCTTAGTCTCTTTTTTAATAGTCCATTTGAAAACGTATTCTGTGAAAGCCAGTTGAAAAACTATGTGAACAACTCAAAAATAAGAATATAGATTTAGGAAAACATGCCTAATATTTGCATGCATTTCAGAAAAATATACACAGTATACAGCTCATTTAAAATAATACTGACAAGCTCAGAAATACCATAACCTAAAAAGAAGACTTTTCAATTGTCCACCTAAAGTGGAGATAAAGTTTAATTAACCGATAGTCCCAATCCTTAAAGAATATTGAAGAATATTAAGGATAAAAACTTTCCCATGTGGTAAATTGAGATATTCTTTCCCTGGGTATCAATTATGGTTAAACAACTAAGATAAAATACCTGGGTCAAGAAATTCTAATATCACATTTAATTTCTGCTTTTCTCAAGAGGTAAGAATGAGAGGGAGTCAAGCCTGAGATTTTCCTCAAGTTTTCCCCCAACTATTCTTGTCTAGCTCTGCCTTGGAAATTCAGTGACAGAGTTTAATCAAAATCTTCAAATGTAATTATGAAGAGCCAGGAAGTGAAATACTTTTCTTTCTCCTATTTACTATCTACCACTGGTCTAACCTTGCTTTACAGTTAGCCTTTGTAGCTTGGGGAAATTATTTTCTATACCAAAATTACATATCCCTCGGTGGAGGACAATAACCAATAAATCCAGTCCCAAGTTTACACATCTTTTAGAAATACATGACTTTCACATAATTGTGGCTATTATTCATGTATATATGTCCATTTAAAAATATGAGGGAAATCAGTTCTGTAAAAGTGTAAAAATGTGTAATATATTTCTAAAATTTGCATGGACTATTCAATTCAGTATATCATTACTTTGTTAATGGATCTTTTCTTAGTTATAGTTTAGTTCAACCTTATTTTACACTTTGAGATTTTTCTGTTTTATTTACTAGAAATGCTTAGTTAAGTAATTTAAGAAAATCCCTATAAGAAAAACTAAAAAAAAAAAATTAGCCATCTCACTACCTAGAAATAACTACTATTAAGATTTGTGTGTTTATATTTCTCTATTTACTCAATTCTTAATTTCAGTTAAATGAAAACTCCATTTCTTTTTTATGGCTTCTGCTTTAAAGAACCAATTTCCTTTCTTTCACTGAGAATTTCATGTGTGTATCTTAAAGTCCTACTTTATGGATATTATTATGATTACTACATTCTTAGTATAGACAAAATATTCTTGCGTCCAAAAATGAAAATCATACAATTCCAAAGAACATGGTGCAATTCTCTACACAAAGGAGAGACAGCTTTTTTATATAGATGTACATACATAATATTTTTCCCATAATCTTTTAAAGTATGGCTTTCCCTTTTTTCCTAGGCTGCTGGTCAACAGGTAGTCTTTGTAGGATGTGAGGGCAATCTGGCTGCGACATCTGTCACCCCATTGATCGCCAGGGTTGATTCGGCTGATCTGGCTGGCTAGGCGGGTGTCCCCTTCCTCCCTTACCACTCCATGTGCGTCCCTCCCGAAGCTGTGCGTTCGGTCAAAGAGGATGACCATCCCTGATAGAGGAGGAACGTTTCCTCGGTCAAGGGTATACAAGTAGCTGCGCTCCCCTGCTAGAACCTCCAAACAAGCTCTCAAGGTAGTCTTTGTAAGGAGGGTTAATCTCATACTATTATTTCCTTGATTGTAGTCTTTGCAACTTCAGGGTCCTTATCTTAATATTTTGGCATTTGATGGTTTTTATAATTGATTGTATAACCAAATCACTAATATTTACCATTTCAAAACTACTAATGTTCAAACCATACCTAAAAGAGTCTATAAGATCTTCCCAATTTTTTTTTTTTTTTGAGACCAAGTCTTACTTTGTAGTTCAGGCTGGCTCTGAGCTCACTATATAGCCCAGGCAAGCCTTGAACTCAGCAATCCTCTTGCCTCTGCCTCCCCAGTGCTGGGATTACAGGCGTGAGCCACCACGCCCAGCTCCCAAATTTTTAAAGTTAAGAATCTCTACCTCAATAAAATCCCCACTAATTCATATTGTATTATGTAAGATATGATAAAATTGACAAACAGGCATGATCTAAAAATGAATTTTTAAAAATTTAGTTTCAGTACAAATATATTGTGATCTCTCTCAAAATATTCTCCTTTGCTTCAAACACACTCATCCCATTATCTTTAACAGTTTTTTAAAAAGTTCTTCAAGCCTGTATCATGAGTGTCTTTAGTTGTATTGTCATGTATGCCTAGACACACAAATGATTCAATAATGCCTTTCATAGTGTCTGACTTTGGGAAGAGCCAGAATTTGAACAGTTCCATATCTGACAAATAAGGTGGATGAAGACATGTCATGATATATCTGTATTGGCTTGGACTGTCTTTCCCTTAGTTGACATTTCAAAGTTTCCATTTAATTGACAAGCAAATGGCCAAGCTATCCTCTTCATACCACTACAAACTGAGATTGACTGATATACACAAAATACAACTATCTTATAATTAAAGAAATATCAGTATTCTCTGGATTGTTAAACTTGATAATCAACATGAATAATTTAATACTCACATAAAAATGAAGTCTAATGAGCCTATGTCATGCAATATTTCCTGATACACTTTCTAAAACAGTATTGAAAAAAAGTTGCCCTGTATTTGCATTATCTGATTATGTTCTGCTGAGAAATATTTCTCAGAGAGTTAGGACAAAATAACCTTAATAGTTTAGTGGAATACCTTCAGAGGTGGTGGCTGTCCATATAACCCAAATGTTTCCATAATTCTTCTTTCCAAAAAACAATATTGCTGCAGCAAATAAATTAGTATATTTAGCATTTCATTATAGCTATGCCTATCAGTACAAAATCTGACTTCATCTGATATTTTTTTTCAACCACTGGCCAAATCCAGGGAAAATTATCTATAATTTAAAGTCACTTGTCAGGTATAAAATTACTGGATGGGAACCAGCTTGCTCCTTACCAGTGTATTCAGGTATACTAGTATTGAATTCAAAATATACCTTCTCTAAAATAAAGATTCTTTGAATGAAATAAATGATATGAATGAGAAAATCATGTCAGAGACATAAAGATTAGATATCTTTTAATATATACATACAGAGAAGTTTTCAAGGTGTGATGATGAAAGGTATTTTATCAAAGTGGTCTTTACAGAGCTGTAGGACCACAGTGTTGGTGTTTAATTTCAAAAGCCTTCACTTTTGTTATTTTGGGAATGTTTGAGAACATTCAGAGATGATTTAGAAAAGTCTATCATGAGAAGAAAGATTCAAAGCGAGCCTAATATTGGTCCCACCAAAAATAAAAATAAAATGATTTGTAAAATGAAAAAGGACAGAGAAGAGTACACTCTGCCATTCTATAATTTCTGAAGATTGAAAGTAATATACATCTGAAACAACTCACATTAGCTATACATTGACTAAAGTCATTTTTATGCCTAATGATGAAATGTGAATTTATGGAAGCAAAGGCAGTCTCAGTCTGTCTAACTTTCCAGCTCAATCTGAAAAAGCATTTCAAACAGCAACACCAAGAAATCTTTTACCCTAAACATCACACATTTGTCATAGATACACACACAAAACCAGAAAACCAGGTAACTGCTGTTTACCAAATGTTTTTGTCATTATTTTTACTTGGGTTGTTGTTGCATTCTCTTCAAATCTTTTCATGAAGTCATTTAGATTGATTATGGGAATGTTAAGAAAAAAATTCTCATTCATATCATCTGCTAACTACTGACACATTTGAATTTCTTAAACAAGTATAAGGCTAGGTCACTTCTAAAAGTGTAGAGTGAAGTAATGAAGCTATCGCACTGGCGATGAAAGGACAAATGAAAGCTATCACTGAGGCCATTTGGTCTCATCCTCAAAGCATCTGAGGAGTTGTTGAACCTCTGAGCCCCTTAGGCATTTCTAGCAAACACAAATATGCATAAGGCCTTCCCAGAGTTAGTATAAATTATCCCTATTTATCCATTATTGACCTATACTGTATTAGATACTTAATTATGGAACATTTCCATCTGCATTGAAAATGGAAATACTTTTTTTTTTGACTAAGTATTCTCCCCAAAACACCCGAGCTCCTTTCAAAAATTACTCTAGCAGTGATGCAGTATGAGTACAGTGGGTCTTAGATTTATAGCTTGGTGCAAAATGTCAGGAAAATGACTATATGCGTAACAATGGCATTTTCATCCATTTGTCAATCTTTACTGAGTATAAATGACTTGATTACATGCACATTGCCAGTTGTGTTCGAATTGATCAGGCATCATGGAGTTAATGATGTCCTTAAATCTTCTAAAACTTTGTCACAGGTACAGAAAACCTATTAGAGATATAGGGACTAGATTTAAATGGTCCTGGTGACTTCTACACTCTTCTGTTGATTCTCTGTGGAGAGATTTGATATGATCTTTTTGGATATGACATCACCATGAAAGTTTGCAAAATTGGGCCGGAGGGTTAGCTCAGTGGTTCCGGCGCCTGCCTCGCAAGCGCAAGGTCCTGGGTTCAATCCCTGGTAACCACATACAATGCTGGGCGTGGAGACTCATGCCCACCAGCAACCAATACCACATACCACAGTGCTGGGCGTGGTGGCTCACGCCTGTAATCCCAGCACTGGGGAGGCAGAGGCAGGAGGATTGCTGAGTTCGAGGCTTTCCTGGGCTACATAGTGAGCTCAGAGCCAGCCTGAACTACAAAGCAAGACCCTGTCTCAAGAAAAAAAAAAAAAAAAAAAGTTTGCAGAATTGAAGTCTAAATTCCTACAACCACTTTACTCAGTTTAGTAGCAAGATAATACATTTTTGTTTAGTGCTGGTCCATGAGAAAAATCTAAAACTACAGTGAAACTCCACTTGTTTAACCAGTGCCTCCCAAAAAGCTCACTAGTGATAGAGGAAGGTTAAATCTATAGTTCTTTCTTTCTTCCTTCCTTTCTTTCTTCTTCCTCCCTTCCTTCTTTCCTCTCTCCCTTCCTCCCTTTTTTGCTTTCTTGCTTTTCATTTTCTTTCTTTGCTTCTTTCCTTCCTTCCTTCCTTCTGTCCTTCCTTCCTTCCTTCCTTCCTTCCTTCCTTCCTTCCTTCCTTCCTTCCTTCCTTCCTTCCTTCCTTCCTTCCTTCCATCCTTCCTTCCTTCTTTCCTTCTTATTCCTAGAGTCTTTTCTCCTCTTAAATCTGTGCTCTATTCCATTTGGAGTTCCACTGCACACCCACCTCGCCCATCACTACCTCCACTCTGCACTTTACTTTTTCCCTTTGCATCTAACATTTGTTCACTGTATCCCCTGGGGTTTTTTTGCTGTTACTGAAGTCATAGTTTAAATCCTCATTCTCTTCTCATTTTTGATGTACATTTATACTTTTAAAATTACTATGATGTATTATTGAAATGTTACATTTTCAAGTTTTATATTAAAACTTTGCTTTTCAAAGTGTTATTTTATGAACCAACAGCTTTAATATCGCATACAGGATGACAGAAAAATACAGGATGATACAAAATTTTAGCATCTATAAAAGGCCCTGAAACAATTTTCAATTCAATAAAACCTCCAGGTCATTAGAATAAACCCGAACCTTTGAGAAATAGTTAGAATACATTTTTCACAATGTAGAATTTATAAAATGCTGTTAGTTACGTGCAATTTAAAGAAGAAAATATGAACATTCTTTATCTCACTCTTTTACCATAAAAGCATGAAAAGATAGACAAATTCTTTGGAGACAATAATACAATTCTTAAAAAATTAAAATATGAAGGTGTTGGCTATAATTCTGGAAAAAATTTTAAAAGTTGGCATTGTAAACATTATGATTTGCTACATGAAAAAACAGAACCATTTATTTCCCTCAAAGCCTGCAGGCCACATGTCACAATTTATTTATTTGAGGAAGAAACCAATGTTTGAATATTTGTAATTGCTATTATAAGTAGTGACTGCAGAAACTATCCAATTGAGCAAACAATGAGAAAAATACTTTATGGAAGTTACTTTTTTGGCCCTACATGACTATAAACATGGAATTTACTTTTTTGAAAATGGAAAGTGAAGTCTACTTTTATTAACTGATGAGTGATAGAGCTAGGATTTAAACCTCAGTCTATCTCATAACAGGACCCCAGTTTTTTTTGTTTTTTTTTTTTTTTTTTTTTTTTT
>PVIC010043181.1:0-15539 GCA_004025085.1 Thryonomys swinderianus | reverse complement strand
GGAAGGAAGGAAGGAAGGAAAGAAGGAAGGAAGGAAGGAGGAAGGAGGAAGGAGAAAGGAGGAGAGGAGGGAGTGGCTGAGGGCTGACTAGCCGAGGTTGGGGTTGTCCTAGTTGAGCGCAGTCGGAAGGCTAATAAGACCGACTAGGGATGAGTTCACTAGGCTGAGGGTAAATTAACTTGATTAACCACAACACTTGAAAGAGCTCCCCATTCAACGAAATCTAATTTCTAGTAAGCTGAGAGAGGAAAACTGAAAACTGGCAAGGAAAAAACATCCTAGTTTGAAACATAGATGACTGGGGAAAAACCCTTGAGTAATTATTTTAAAGAAATCTCCACTCAAAAGACACATTCTACATATCCACACGTGACTGCACCTTGGCTCCCCATTCACGGGAAGCCACCTGCCCGGGTCAAGCCTGGGTCCCCCCTGCTCGGTGACCCGCTACAGGTACCCCCATCTGGCCCCGGCACTTGCATCTGGACAAAAGGAAAAGTGATCAGACTGACTCAGAAGTGTGGGGTGGGAAGTCAGTGGCTTCTTGGATATGGAGCTCTGAGCGCAGCAGCTGGTCTGAATGCTTGGCAGTGCCAGCTATTTGCTGTCTCTGGGGTTTGTATTTCATGCTTCCTACATACCGGGCACCTCTGAAACCCAGTCAGCCTATTTGTCTGTGGCTTCCCAACGCTGGATTCTGCATCTACAGACTCAACCAACTGCAGAAGGAAAACTCTTGGAAAAAAATAGACTTTTTCTTCGGCATTGTTCCCTAAAACGTATGGTCTAAAGATGATTGCCACAGCATTTGCATTGTATTAAGTATTACAACGCAGTGACTTGGAGATAGTTTAAAGCATACGGAGGGCGTGTGTAAGTTCTATGCATTGATGACCCAGTTTTAGATGGGACGTGATAAAATGTGGACTTGGGTATTTGGAGCAGTCCTGGAACCCGCCCCCTGCGGAGGCCGAGGGGTGATACACGGGGAACAGAGGCAAAGGAGTTCACGGTTCAGGAGCCTGTGCCCCTAAAGAAATAAATGAGGGGAGATCTGGAAATAGCGTTGAGTCTCTACAGGTTTTTGGAAGATATCCTCTCTTTCTACTGCCTTTTATAAAGGGCCGCTGCTCACGGGAACGATTTTCTGCTTGGAAATCCTCTCTGATGGTCACAACAGCGCTGAGAAAGGCCCTGGGTGGGGGCGCCCCTTGTTATTTTTACACAACAGATGTTGGTAAGTGAGGTCAAGCTCTCCTGCCCAGAGGTGAAGCGTAGCGCTGGGGCTGCGGCCTGGGGCTCCCGGCCTCGCACACAAGCTGTCAGCCAGGCAGCTGGCTCACTTACCTCCTTTCTTCCTTCCGCAGAAAGAAAACTTGGGTAGGTCTACCTCGCAGATGGGGTAGGAGAAATTCAGAATGGAAGCGCCTTTACTGATGAGAGCTATGTCAAGATACAGCTCTCTGATGTCCTCTCCTAGGAGGAAAGAAAAGAACAGCTCTATGGCCGTGTCTCACCGCGTAGCAAGGCATTCAGGTCTCCTGCTGGCATGAGCTAAAGGGCCTTCTCTTTCCATCCCTCTGCTCTGTGCAGGGAACAGGGTTCTTTTCCCGGAGAAAGAGTGTTTAGCCCATGCTGTAGGACATTAGCTCAAGTTTTACGAGCTTACATTAGCTATTTAGGAGCAAAAGAATGCAAATGCCAAGTCCTGCTAATAGGAGTGGGTAGAAAATGTGTGGCCAAGACAACTAGGCAAGGGTTCTTCCCTCCGTGGATATCAGTACTCAGTCTCAGACTGTTTCCGTTGCTTTCTGTTGGATGGGCTGGGGCCAGGTGCTTCTGTCACCCGCATGAGCGGAGGGCAGGGCCTGAGCTCTGCTCTGAGTTCCGCCCTGCCTCCCGTCACTCAGAGAGGATGGAAGGGAGGGCGGGGCAGCGTTGATTCAGGGGTGGGGGAGGGTCACAGCCATTCAGCACCCGGCTGACTCACGTTACGGTTCACGTGTGTCGACGGAGTGTGTGGCGTAGGAAGAGCTTGGGCCGTGTCTTATTTCGTGGTAATAACTTCTACTCACTCAGAATGATGCCCATTCTAATGTTGACATTTGGTTTCACTTCTTTGGAACACTGGTCCACAGAGAAGCCAAAGTCCTGTGATGGGTCTGCCGGGAGGAGATCGAGAGATTAACTGTGAGTGCACTGCGTACTCTGAAAATTCATGTTCAGAATTTTTAATTGTATTAACTAATATTACACTAATCACTAAAATTTATTTTAAAAACCCTATCTATCACTCAATATTTTTTTTTTCCTTTTCTCTTAGTGGTACTGGGGATTGAGCCCAGGGCTTTCACACTGAGCTATATCCTAGCTCTTATTTTTCTCTTTTTTTTTCTTTTCTTTCTTTTTTTTGAGGCAGGGTCTTGCTTCGTAGTTCCGGCTGGCCCTGAGCTCACTACATAACCAGGTAAGCCTTGAACTCACAGCAATCCTCCTGCCTCTGCCTCCCGAGTGCTGGGATTACAGGCTGAGCCACCACGCCCGGCACTGTGGTATGTGGTACTGGGGATCAAACTTGGGACCTTACCCTTCAAGGCAGATGTCAGAACCAATGATCTAAATCTCTGGCCCTTCTTTTTCTTTTTGAGACAAGGTCTCACTGGGTCTCTTAAGTTCTAGCCCCTTAGTGGGCTTGAAAGTTTGATCTTCCTGCCTTGGCCTTACAAAGTGTTGGAATTACAGGTGTCCACCAGCATGTCCTGTTTCTTCAAAATTTTAAGTCAGTGGTGTTTTTAACCAGGTCCTTCCAGTCTTTCCAAACTTAATGTCGTGTTCATTTTTTTTTTTTTTTTGAGACAGGGTCTCGCTGTCTCAGGCTGGCCCTCAGCTCACTCTGTGGCCCAGGCAAGCCTCGAACTCAGCAATCCTCCTGATAACATCGTGTTCATTTTGACAGCAGTGTCTCCTTTCATCGAGTGAGCACCATGTCTCAATGGCTCTTTTATATCATTACTTCCTTGTAGTTTTGTCACTCAATTGAATTCCTTTAGCTCTTGAACTTTTGACTTTAAAATTACTCATTAATTGCACAGACATTTCATGAAGTATTTATTATTATAATTAGAGCGGAGGGAGATAGGTGAAGATTTTCAAAGTTGGAACCTGCTAGAGTAATCCTGTTTCATCCCATCCCACCCCATCCCAATCAATAAGATGAATTTTCCCAAATGCTCCACTTTTCAGGGTGTCGTTAGCTCTGCTAGGGCCTGAAAGATAATACACCTTCCGCACACCTTCTGCTCATTCGGATGCTCCAGCGGCTCACCTGTGCCTCCCAGGAAAGCCTGGAGATGTCCTCCTGTCTCCCTTCCACGCTCTACTTCACAAATCCCCCCTCCACTCTGCAAGGTTCCAGAACATTCCCACTATGCTTGATTTGCCTGATTCTCTCTTCCACTTCAAGTGGTCTGAGACCTTGTGGCTGTCACTAGATGTCCAAGTCCGGCTCGTCTGCGTCTTTTGTGAAGGTCTCTCTGATAGCTTTCGGAGTACTCTTTTGGGCCTCTGAATTCTTAAAACAGTTATGCCTGAAATACTTTTAAAAAGTGCACAAATATATATTGCTTTGTACTTTGTGATGTGATTTATCCCTCAGCACTTAGAGTAAACATGACACTCCTTTACCACAGAAGCCAGCTTTCTGGTTTTTTGTGTCTTTGTTTGTTTTGATTTGCCTTCCATTTTCTTTTTCTTTATACTTCCTACTGGGCCTAAGAACAGAGCTAATTTTTTCCATCCTTTTTTTTTTTTTTAGTTAATGCCTGGCTGTATATATTCATGGGGTGAGTATGATATTTCAACATGTACATACAATGTGAAAAGATCAACTCAGGGTAATTGGCGTATGTGTCACTTCAAATATCTATTACTTTTTTACCAAACATGTTCAAAACTGTCTCTTTGAGCTCTTTCAAGATTTATCATCATTATTATTAGCTACAAGCCTCCTAGTGTGATGCAGAGCCTAATCTTTCACATTTTTCTGTGAGTGGCCACTTTTTTTTCCTGTTCCCTTTCTCCTTCCTACTCTATGGAAACCACTACGTTACTCTCTGACTTTATGAGGTTAACTTTCTTTGCTTTCATGTAGGAGTAAAAACATGCAATATTTTTCTTTTTGTGTTTGGTTTATTTCACTTGCACAATGTCTTCCTGGCTCATTCATGTTGCTGAAAATGGAAAAAAAGTCATTATTTACTTTTGTAATGAACAGAGCACAGGTATCTTTGCACATCCTGACTTCATCTTTTTTGGGCATACACACCCCGAAGTAGAAGGCTATCTGGTGTGTCTCCTTTTGTGTTTTCAGGGAGTTCTGTACTGTTATCCATAGTGGTGCTACTAATCTTCATTCCAAGCAATAGTCGAAGGCCTTTCTTGGGCTAATACAGACATGTAACTTGCAAGATTACTCCTCCGGATGCCCCGGGACCCAGCACAGCCAGACACACGGTGAGCACCATGAGTACCTAAAGGATGGACGGACGAGCCATCTACAGAGGGGCCGTTTCAAGCTCCGGATCCAGCCTTCTGAACTCTGCTCTGTGACACTGGACTCTGCCATCGCACGATGGCCTCTTCTTTGCCATCTGCTGGTCAGGGTGCCAGAGAGAGGCGGAGGCTGGAACCAGAGCAGGCTCGCAGCCTGTGTGCTTGGTGGGGATGCCGCTGGTGCTGCTGTAGTCTGGTGATGCCAGTTGCTCCCAGGGTCTAGATCTGATTTTGTACTTTTCCAGAATCTGTTGGGCTCCGCACTGTGCATTGTTGGCCTTTGCACTGAGCTATAGCCTTAGTCCTTTTTTTTTTTTTTTTTGGTGGTGGTACCACGGATAGAACTCGGGCCCTTGTACTTCCAAGGTAGGTGAGGTAACACTTGAGCTAAATCCCTGGCCCCTTAGACCTTTTTAATTATAAAATGAATTTGAATTTCAAGGTCAGGTCTTCCTAAGCCACTAAGTTGCCATAGCTGGGTTTGAACTTGGTATCCCCTTGTCTTAGTGTCTCAGTGTACGGGGATCACAGGGCTGTGTCACCTTGTGAGGCTTTGTCTGAATTTTTAAAGAATAGACAGGAAGGATAAATCAATGACTGGAAAAGGAAATAAAGCATTTCTGTGGTATTAGAAAAATATGGTTGTTGTGAAAATCGTCAGAATATGAAAGCCACAAAAAAAAGCAGTAGTTTGCTTCTCTGAGGAAATTCATACAGAAACACAAAGACAGATTGCTTAAAAGGGACTTAGCAGTTTGGGGAGCTTTCCTAGGTAGCAACTGTTTCAAATTTACATGCAAGAATGATGTCTTTGACTGTAAACATGCACACTTCTTGGAAAAAGTGGCATCGGCTCCTCCCTGCCCCTAATCTCCTCCTCATAATACATATCCTTCCCTGTATTTATTTATGCTTCCACTCAGACACTTCCTGTGCTCTATGTTTCATTGTATCTGTTTGTATATTTGTGTCATTCATCTTCTAAAGGCTGCAAAGGCAGGCTTTCCAGTGCCAGAGACACCACATTTTAAGATTATCCCATCTGGAATCATTATAATATTGTTTTGAATGAATAATGACAGTTATTTGCAGTGGATCCGCTGAGATCCTTAAAGAAGTTTTCTCAGTCTTGCTAGTGTTGGCACTTAGTTTCAGATAATCTTTTACTCTGGAGCTGTGCTGTGTACCCTGTGTGACATTTTAGCAGCTTCTTTCGATTCTACTTTCTAGACACAAACCGCACCCTCTTCCCTCAAATTGTGACAATCCAAAATGTTTCCATGTATTGTCCAAGTTCCCAAGGGAGATGAAATCACCACTGTTGATTTTTTAAAAAGTTATTTTCTCCAGGACCACATACCAAAATAAGACCCAGGGGTTTACACTGTTTAAGTGATTCTCCTCGCACATGTTAAGAACCAATCGGAGTGAAGAGTTTCCCTGAGTTTCTCTGCCTCAAGCACCTTTGAATACATACATATCAGATCACCTGACTCTGGAGCTTCTAAAATGATGATATGGAAAGCTGAAGGAAAGGTGGCCCTTCCAAGCCATGAAGGCCAAGACAGTGTCTCCTTCAATGCAGATCTTCGTTGTCGAGCAGCACCAGGGCTGAGGAAGGAAGTAAAAGCTTCCCTGTCAAATAGATCTGTCCCTGGCCTCTCGTCACACCCCCTTTCTGTCTGTTCTGTCCACAGTCCGGCTCCCGACTGAGGGAGGAGAGATCGCGCCGAGTGAACTCAGTGCTCCCGCGCTGCCTGGCAGCCTCATCCCCAGGAGGGAGCTGACTCCGTCAAAACAGCCCCAAATGTAAAGACCCATTCAAAAGTGGGCATCTGAAGTCAACAGACACTTTTCAGATGAAGACATAAAAGCAGCCGAGAAACACATGAAGAGATGCTTGGCCTTACTGGTCAGTCAACAGATGCTGATGAAAACAACTCTGAGATTTCCTCTCACTCCACAAAGAATGGCTGCTATCTCAAAATTAGCAGGCAGCAAATGTTGGGGAGGCTGTGCTGCTGGTGGGAATGCAGGTAGGTACAACCACTACGAAGATCAGTTTTCTGAGACTTCTCAAAAAATTAGGCTTAGCATTCCCACTGCCATTTCCCTGCTAGTGGCATACATGAAAGAATTAAAAGATTCATATCACAGAGACATATGTGCACCCATGTTTATAGCACCTCAGTTTGTGATAGCTAAATCTTGGAAGCAAGCCAAATGCCCATCAACTCTAGACTGGATAGAAGATGTGTGTGTGTGGTTTTAAAAAATGGAGTATTATGCTGCCATAAAGAACAATAATTTTGGGGGCTGGAGATTTAGCCTAGTGGTTCTGGCTCCTGCCTAGCAGGCACAGCGTCCCTGGTTTGATCCCTAGTAACCATATACAGCAATACCAGGAGTAGTGACTCACGCCCACCAGCAATCAGTCCCACATACCACAGTGCCAGGCGTGGTGGCTCACGCCTGTCATCCCAGCACTGGGGAGGCAGAGGCAGGAGGATTGCTGAGTTCCAGGCTTGCCTGGGGTACATAGTGAGCTCAAGGCCAGCCTGAACTAAAAAGTGAGATCTTATCTATAAAAAAGAATAATAATTTTGAGTTATTCATGCTCAAATGGAATTACCTTGAAGACATAAGCATAAGTGAAAAAAATAGGTCACAGATGTATAAATACCATATCTTTTCTCTGGTATGAGAAACTGAAAATATAAGTAAATCCTAGAATGTATGATAGATTCTGTAAAATAGAAAATATCCTAAGGGAAATGAGGCGGGTAGGGGTAAATAATGAGGGAAAGAAAATATTGAGGTGGTTAAAAAAGGGGGAGACAAACTCATGTATGTATATATATATATATATATATATATATATATATATATATATATATATATATATACGGGGTAGGGGTATGTAGAGTGGCAGGGGAATGGTAAAAATGAGAATTAAGTAGTGTCATATACTGAACAAATTTTCAATGTTAAGTGTGATCATGATGTGTATGTAACATGTACCTTTATCACAGTATTACCCCCTTTTTAAAAAGAGCAGTATTAACAAGATCTTGAACAAAACAAAAATAACCAAAAAGCAAAATAAAAGAAAAAACCAACAAACAAAAAACAGCGCAGCATCAGTCCTGCTGGAGACGCGGATGCACCCCCAGAGAGCAGCCAGCAGCGTACACAGGCAGGAGGCCCCCGACAATCACGCTTCCTCAGCACGAGTTTTCTTGCACGTTGTTAGAAATACAAACTGGGCCTAGAAAAAGCAAGCTCTTAACAAATCCCTTTTCCGGAGCTGTTTTCACAGTGTTCGTCCTCCCTTTGCTGAGATCTAATATCTGAAACTCACAATTAAAAACAGTAAACGTTTCATTCTTCTCAGTTTCGGGACACTCAGTCCACGGCTGGAAGGTGGCAGAGCAGGAACATTATGGTGGAGCAAAGCTACTTGGTACATGGCAGTCAGGAAGAAGAGTGGAGGAACAGTCCTGGGGAGAGAAGGGCCAGGGATCACATATGGTACCCAAGTCCACGCTTCCCTGACCCACCGAGACACATCCAGGTGAAAACTTGGCTAGTCCACCAGGCATTACTTCAATCCAAAGTCTTGTTAATAAGCTGATTTTTCTTGGACTGGCCAGACTTGGGCTATGGTCCAGGGTGTCACATCCTTGTCTTCGGACTTTGGAGCAAGTGGTGGGGTTTCCACTAGAGTCACAGCCTCTGGAAATGCAACTCCTTAGTAGAGAATGGTGGGGCCCAGGAGTGCTCTACTTGATGCGGTCTCGGGTAGCTGGAAAGCCGAGTGCCACTAAATCCTGCAGTCTGGGTGGAGCTCCGTACCCTGCAGTTTCTGTGTTGCTGGTTGGGTGGTTTGAAGCAGACAGGAGGAAATGGCTTTCATACAGTTAATTCTGTTCGTCACAATTGTAGTCCTGTTGAAAGTTTTGCTTTTAAGTTTAGTTTTCTAAAACTAAAGAGGTTCATATCTCACACAGTGAAACTGTGATTTCTTCTCTCTTGTATTCTGCATTTTCACACCCTGGTTCAACCACACCTTCTCCGTGATGTGCTCTGGGTGTTCCCATCTTCCCTCCCTCCGGACCCCCACAGCGTGCCATGGGTTCCTTTTTCATACCTTTGTCGTCTTGCAGCGTGGGGGTTGCTGCTACATCACTCTTCCCTACTGGAGTGTGAGGTAGGAGAGGTTAGGAGCCATGTTTTATTTATATACGGACAACCACAGTCTAATCAGGTGGCTGTGCCCAGTAATGTCAGTTGGTTAGATAAGTTGCTGAAAAGAAGAGAAATGCAGGTTATTCAGTGATAACAGAAGACATCAAGAAGATGGGTGGGCGACTTTGGTGGGCGTCAGCAATTGGTTGGAACCTTGGATTTTAAGGCTGGTGATATTGGTCTGATTCACATATTTGGAAGGTGCTAGTGCATTAATTTGTCTTGAAAATAATACGTGGGAGGGACTTTTTCAGTGTGATTGACCAGCTGGTTCTTTGAGGTCGCATACTATCGGATATTCTTCTGTATCTTTGAGAATTTATTTCTAAGTAGAATGAAATAACAGACGGTCCTCACTTCCAACCTCTTCATTTCACTGGGCTGATTAGCACTCCTGCAAGCTTCTACTCTATTTATGATTCAGATCTCTTTGTACATTGATCTACTAGTTTGCCTCCTTGTATGGCTGGATTTCGGCTCTGGTGCAGTGCCTCTGCTGGAAATTCATCATCAGCACAAGACAAAATTAGCCTGCACACGATTCTGTTCTTGAATTCTCAGAGTGGCTTCCACCTCCTGCCTCTTTCTTCTTCCCTGCCATTGTAGAAAAACAAATAGCATACTAGGTGTATTCTAGCTCTATTTTTCTTGTAATTTCTTGATCTCTTCTTTTTTCCCACCTGTCAAATCTTATTACTATAGAGTACACAGTAAAACTCTACTGGGTCATTGTTTAAAAAAATAATTGTCCTCTTCCCATTCAAGTCTTTTCTGCCCAGCACTGCTTTGGGACTTGATTCACACATTCAAATTTATATATATGAACTGGTTTCTTGCTTTTCATCTGAGATGTGTAGAAGCTTAAACCTGATTCTTGATATCAAATGCAATGAAAATAGAATTAACAGCAGCACAGTGGAATAGCTACTGTTTGTGAAATGAGAGATTAAGAACTCAGTGCCCTGCAGGCTGCCTGGTAACCGCAGCGAATGTGTTTTTGAGTGTGAAGGTATGTTTGGGTTGCTAAGTGAAAATGCTGGGTTTCTCGCTTGTTTGCCTCCAACTGCAAAAGAAGTGGAATTCATTAAAACAGCCTTTTTTTTTTTAAGAACAGAAAGGGGGTAGGAACTTGCAGATCCTTTTGCCTCTGAATCCAGTCCCCTAGATTAACCTGTTTAGCTTCCATTGGCATAGAGATAGCTTTCTCTTTTCTTAATCATAAGACAGTAGTCCTTCCTGACCTGAAGTTTAAATTACCTATAGTCAGCTGCAAGCTCAAAATAATGAATAGAAAATCCAAATATAAATGATAAGTAAGTTTTTTTTTTTTTTTTTTTTTTTTTTTGCTTTTTGGAGACAGGGTCTTGCTTTGTAGTTCAGGCTGGCCCTGAGCTCTCTATGGTGCCCAGGCAAGCCGCCGCGAACTCAGCAATCCTCTTGTCTCTGCCTCCCGAGTGCTGGGATTACAGGCGTGAGCCACCACGCCCAGCATTATATGTGGTAACCGGGGATCGAACTCAGGTCCTTATGCTTGCGAGGCAGGCGCCGGAACCACTGAGCTAACCCTCCGGCCCGATAAGTAAGTTTTAAGTCCTGTGATGAAATCCTGAGCCACCCTTTTTGGAATGGACATCATCTTTTGCCCGCCGTGCCTATGCTGTATACATTATTCACTGCTTACTTAGTAGCTGTCTTTGTTATTCAATCAACTATCACAGGGTTTGTGTTCAAGTCCCCTTTATTTGACTTAATAACTACTCCCAAAGTATAAAAGTAATGAGGCTATTGATCTTGACATGTCAAAGAGAAGCTGTAAAGTTCTTCCACTAAGTGAAAAGATTCAAGTTCTCAACTTAAGGACAAAAATAGGCTGAGGTTGCTAAGGTGTACGATAAGAATAATACAAATACAGTATGTATATTGGGTTCAGCAATCTCTATGGTTCTAGATGTCCACTGGCTGTCTTGAGCACATTCCCTGAAGATAAGAGAAGACTGCTGTAGACAGCACACCGCCCTGCATTTAGGGCTGACCTCTGCCAGCAGGTCCCTAACAAAGGATATGTGGAGTATTAGAAAACTACCAACGCCGCGTCCCAAACCAGTCTGATTTAGTGTGGATGCTGCGTCAACATTAAGATTTTTAGACGCTCCCTGGGTGACTCCATCTCCTCAGTTCACTTGAAAACCACTGTTATAATCCTTGTAGAAAGTTAGCAAAGCCCTTCACACGCTTTGCTGGAGAGGTTCATTTCCTAGGGAGATATCAGAGGATATAGTTGTTCAAGATGTGGTCAATCACTCTATGGGACTCTGCCCTCAGGTCTGGCAAGATTCCTATAAATAATCAGTAATAATAATAATAAATAACCAATCCTCAGGAGCAGTTGTTTATGTGGTATGGTGGAGGGGGCAGCGTGAACGCCTGTGACAGCTGCTATCTTTACTTTCTTTTTTTCCCAGGGCCTTGTTCAAGATCCCGGAGGTAATGTTGCCTACAAGTGTCAGTTCTTGAGAACTGTTTCTCAAATGCTTGCTACTAAGGGCTCAACTTCATATATTTTTTTGGTTGTGGTTGCCCTGCTCCCCCTACTGTGGCAATGAATCCTTCACTCCCATCCTCAGGCCCCTAGCTGGCCCACAGGAGGGAAAGAAATCAATGTAAACTCTTCCTAAGATCAAGTTACACTTTTCCGGGGAAGCCGTCCGGCAGACCCAGATGGCTGGTGACGGGCCTCCTTTCCTGCCTTAGCGGAGACGACGGTGCCCCTTAGTGTGTCTCCCTTGGGTCTCAGAGCCGAGGAGAAGATGACGCATGGAAGATCGCGGCCTTGGCCTTCCGCAGGAAGTAAGAGACCCCGTCGCTCCTAGGTGTGGGGTCCAGAACAGGCAAAGTGGATGTCCGGAGGTGTAATTTGGGCTGAGATCAAGCAAACGGAATCCCTCATTCAGAAAGCCAGTTCACCATTTTTTGATCCCCCAGTGAAAAAGAGTCTGAATGAGTCTCTGGCTGCCCTAACCCTGTGAGAGAGCTGTCCCCGCCAGGAAGGAGAGAGGGTTTCCAGGGGAAACCCCTCATTCCTGTGTGCATGTTCCCGTTGGTGGAACAGAACAACCTGGAATAGGATCCCGTGGGCATGAATAATGCAGGCGTACAAGTCCTCGCAAGATAATGCTGAAGGAGAAAAGAAACAAGTGTCTTACGCTTGGCTTTTTTCGCCAGCCACATAAATTCCTAACCAAGGAAAGGACTGGTTTCCCTGTCTCCTGAGTACATACACAGTAGGGGACTACAAACTGGTTTTGCTAAAGATATAACAAGAATTATATTGAAAGACAAAAGTAAGATGGGAGAGAAGACTCAGATGCAGGTAGGAGAGCCGTGCACCTGGTGAACAGTCACAGCCTGCGCCTCCCCGGCCGCCGTGAGGACACAAGCCCATCACAGCACAGGAACTCATCTGCCCCAGCGAAGTTCCAAGTCTGACTCAACACGCCGCCCCTCTTCGCACTGTCACTGTAACCGTCTGGATAGCGTTCAGCCTTTCCTTACCATCTGTTCGTGTGTTTCCAGATCGTAACATTTAAAAACTGCTAGCGTATGTGGCGATATTACTAGAAAAATCTGATGATGGTAGAGAAAGTACCCTAGAGACCTTCGCCTAGGCTTGGTTCACAGAAGTGGGGAAAGAAAAGTCTGGGGCAGGGGGAGGGGGCTTCTGAATAGGAGCCGTATGTAACAGATGCTCACGGTGGTTTATGATGACAACAGGTTAGAAGCAGCCTGAATACTCATCAATAGAAGGTGGGATACACAACCGTGGTCTGTACATACTGTGTTATAGTCAGCCGTGAAGGCCAATTAACTGAAGGGACACACGCTATCTCCTAGATTAATGTGATAAACTAGTCTCCAAATAAATCGTTAATTAAGTTTTCCTTAATCCCAGAAATTTGATTAGGTTTTCTTTGGGGAAAGTCATACTGACTGCACATAATAAGAATGGTTTTGTTTTCCCCACTCAAATCCTTAAATTTTTTGTTTTATGATTCTCATGGATGCCTGCCTTTAGCACAGCACTGGACAGAAGTGGTGAGAATGAGCTTCATTCTTGATTTTAAACGAAAGCTTACCCTCAGTGTTTTACTGTTAAATATAGGGTTCAGTGTAGAACTATATTTTAGGTGTATTTCCTTACAGAGCAGATAGCTGATTGTAAAAATGCAATCTGGTACTTTTTTAAAAAAATTGGTTATTTTAGTTTTTTTTTTATTATGACCTCCAATATCTTCATAAAATTAGTTCTCATCTTATTTTCCTGTCTTCTTTCCAGCATTCTTTTGGGTGGATTTGAATGTTTAAATTTTTAAGTTTTATTAGTTTGGAAGTTCTATATTTCTAGCCTTGGAATAGTTATCCTCAAAATTTTAGCATGCAGTTTTCACTTCTGTTAAGGTTGCCATTAATTTTCAAAGCCATTTCCCCCTGGCTACGTGTGCATGTGTTGGTTTATTTATATTGCACAAAAGTACATGACACTAAAATTTCAACTGAAACTACTTTTAACTGTGGAGTTTGGTGGCCTGAAGTGTGGTCTCACTGTTCTGCCACAGATCTCTAGAGCCTTTTCATCTCGGACAACTAAGTGTCGTCTTCACTCTTCCCTGGAAGTTAGAGGGACAGAGCCCGGCCGCTGCGCGCTCTATCATCCTCTTCGGGTGGCAGCCTCCACTGTACCCTGCAGTCCTTCCTCCTCAGGCTTCCCGGCCCGTCCTCACCCCTCCCTGACTGGTGTAGCTTCCCAGCAGTAGAAGATGCCAACAGGGCTGGGGCGATGCTTCGGAGAAAGGCCACAGCACGCTCGCACGCCTGTCTTTCTTAGTTTTTCCTTACTCTGTCAGAGCCTTCGCTCTGGGAGAAGCACGTTGCCTTGGCTGTGGCTTCGCTCTGGAGAGACCCAGAGGGCAGAGCCGTGAGGTCCCCGGTCGACAACCATGAAGGGTCCGAATCCTGCCACTGGCTGTGTGGGAGCTTGGGAGAGGATCTTCTGCGGCCTGCCTTGAGCTTGGTGCTCTCTTGTTCGGAGCCAGCTCCCTCCTCTCCAGGAGGTGGTGGCCACCTCGATCACCCGTGTGAGTCCCTCCCCCAGGCCAGCGCCACCCACGTCTTCCCTGCCCCAGAGCGAGCTCGGAGGCAGCGTGTCTGTCTTTCCGTAAGTGAGGACACAGACAGAAGGCACCATCTGTGATGCGGACAGCAGCCCTCGGCAGACGCGCAATCTCTGGCATCTTGATCTTGGACAGCCCCGCACTAGAACTGCGAGTAATAAAGTTCTGTTGTTTATTAATTACTCCACATAAGACCTTTTCTTAGAGCAGCTTGAACAGACTAAGGCACTAGGCATTCTTTCTCGCCAAAGATTTCTTTCTGCACACACGATTTGACGGCTTTCTGTGGATGTAAGAAATGAGCCCTTTCCCTGACACAGTTAAGCCAGAAGTGCAGAGTCAGTGCCTGTAGGGGGAGCTCTTCACAGTTGGCTGTGGAGAGATCAGGATTTGTATTTATTTCCCCCTGGGGGGGTCATCTTTGAAACATGCCCCCAAAGAACTGAGCCGTGAGGTCCCCAGAAGGAGTTAGCCTTAGTTGCCCACCGTCATGAACCTGGATTGGCTTCTTTTTCTTTCCGGTGCTTCCTAGGTTTACTTCTCAAACAAATTTCCACTCCCTTCTCTGTGCCAACATCAATTTCTAAGGAAAACTTAAACTTAAATGCTGTTTAGACCAATTCCTGTAATTTACTATGATAACGGACTCTGTAGGCTATGTTAACTCAGATGTGGTTTCATTTCCAGAGTAATTTATACTAGGTTTCTTGCTCTTTATTCTTTTAGAGATAAACATTTTAGTGATGTTTATAGACATTAAGAGACATTTAAACTGATTTGGATCAAAATTGGCACCAAATATCAGTAGCAATTGCAGGTACCCAGAAGGTGTGCACTAGACATGACTGTTGGGCTCGCGAGAGTGTTACAAATGGAACAGTTGGGTGTAACAGGCTGCTGTCTAGAATTCTTGGGGCTTGTACAGTAAAGTCGCTTTGATATTAAGGACAGTGATGGCAAACGGACCAGGAAGATGTTTCTTGGAGGTGCCCCGTATCCAGGCGACAGTGCCGGGGTGAGAGGGTGCAGGAGACTCTCCTCGAAGCCGGGCTGCTAGTGACTTGTGTTGCTTGGAGCTGCCAAATACATTTTGCTCTGCAGCGTTTAAAATCACTTAGACCAGGGGTCACACTTATCAATTAGGAGGCGGCACCTCTAGCTCAGGAACTTGTTTTCATTTGAAAAATTAGGAAATCAGGCATCTCAGGTCTCATAATCCCAAGGGTGACCGGATGGAGCAGGACAGCAAATTCCCTCTGGGGTGAAGTGAGTGCCACAGGCCCCGACCCTCTGTGCTGTGCATGAAGACGGACCCTCTCCATGCATCACGGATGCTCCTTGGCTCGTGATCAGGGTGTAGCCTGATAAGCCCAATCCACACTGAAAGTATCTGACGATGAAAATGCATGTAACGCACCACCCACCAAACCTCTCACACAGAGCAGCCCGGTGCACACACAGCACTGCTTGCTTCCCTTCACGATCACTCAGTGCCAGCCCAGGAAGTACAAAGAACATTTCTCCCTCCCTCCCTCCCCCTCCCTCCCTCCCTCCCTCTCCCCCTCCCTCTCC
>PVIC010043180.1:0-15480 GCA_004025085.1 Thryonomys swinderianus | reverse complement strand
GGGGTCTTGTGCATAGTGGCCCACAGATGCTAGGAACTTTTCTTTTTTTTTTTTTTTTTGCTTTTGAGACAGAGTCTCGCTTTGTAGTTCAGGCTGGCCCTGAGCTCATTGTGGTGCCCAGGCAACCCGCCGCGAACTCAGCAATCCTCCTGTCTCTGCCTCCTGAGTGCTGGGATTACAGGCGTGAGCCACTACGCCCGGCATTGTGGTATGTGGTGTTGATTGTTGGTGGGTGTGTCTCCACACCCAGCATTATATGTGGTTACCGGGGACCGAACTCAGGACCTTGCCCTTGCGAAGCAGGCGCTGGAACCACTGAGCTAACCCTCCTGCCCCCTGCTAGGAACTTTTTGACGCCAACTCTCTTTGTGATTAGACATCTGAGACTGTTAGCTTGTTTTATTTATTGCTTATTCATTTTTTTAGTACCAGGATTGAACTGAGGATCTTGTGCTTCAGGATCAGGTGTGGTGCCACTGTGCTAGGGCCCAGCCTGTTTTATTTTATTTTTAAGAAAAAGATTTGCTTAGATATGATAAGGTCAGCATTTTTAAAATGTAGAGTAACTGAAAGTATTTTAAGGTTTTCATAAGAAAATAATTCATAAATAGGAAATTTAATATTATAATACTATTGATTTTTATTGATGGCCTTGTTACTAGGAAATTCTGTATTACAGAGAGTTATGTAGTTTATTTCAAGAAGCCTCTTTGTTAAAAAGATCCCAAACTGACCTGTGGTATAATTTAAAAGTGAGAAGTGTTATTTGTAAGAAGAAATTTAATAAATTACAATAGGATTTTTACTTATTTACACATATAAAAAGGCATATTATTTACACAGAACTAGTTTACATACTAAGCAGTAATCAATATAGCCTGTGGACTGTTTTACGAATTTTGTCATAGAGGCACAAAAATATGGGCATATAATGCCCATGTTTATTAGAATATGTTTAGGTATTTCTATTGATGAATTATTAATTTGAGTTTTATGATTTTTTTTTTTTTTTTGGAGATAGGGTCTCGCTTTGTAGTTCAGGCTGGCCCTGAGCTCACTATGTAGCCCAGGCAAGCCTGGAACTCAGCAATCCTCCTGTCTCTGCCTCCCGAGTGCTGGGATTACAGGTGTGAGCCACCATGCCCAGCTTTTTTTTTTTTTTTGTAACAGGGTCTCGCTTTGTAGTTTAGGCTGACCCTGAGCTCACTATGTAGCTCAGGCAAGCCTCGAACTCAGCAGTCCTCCTGCCTCTTCGTCCCAAATGCTGGGATTATAGGCTTGAGCCACTAAACCTAGCATTTGTGGTATGTGGATTGTCGGTGGGTACGAGCTATGACTCCCAGTATAGTTGTATGTGGTTACTGGGGATTGAACCAGGGATTTTGTGTTTACTAGGCAGGTGCTGGAGCCACTGAGCTAAATCTCAGGCCCCAAGGCCATAAATTTTTATGTCATAGTTTGAAGATTTTTTGGCATCTGCTGCCTGAAGCTGCAGTAACCATGAAATGCTGCAAGATGTAATACATTGGATTATTCCATTTTATGCATACAGTTTTGTAATATCTCAATTAGTCAAATAGGTATTCACATTGCTGTTTTCTTCATCGTCTGGATCAAGAAGGTCTATATTCTCTGTAACAGTCGATTCTTGCTCCATTTCACTGTCACAGGAGCTTGCGCTCACATGACCAGCATAAAAGTAATTATCATCTTCATCATCCATGCATGAGGAATCAGATGATTCACTTTCTACCTCCTCAGAACTTGCAAATCTGGTTGTTCATGTGTCCTTGTACTGAATTGAGCTACTTTTACCTGAAAAATCAAAATAAAACTTAAAAATAAAAACCCAAAAATCCTACATGCACAGAAATTTAGGACTGAGCATTTCCTGGGTAAATGTCACCCGTTGCTTCTTTGGTGCTCTTGTACACACTTTGTCATTCACCTGCAAGTGGGTAAATGGGCAGATGGGTTTTTGCTTTCCCCAGGGTTAGCTACTGTGAGTCACATCCACATTTCATTATGATAAAATGGATCTTTTAGTAACAGAAGAGTGGTAAGAGTATATTTTAACCCCTGTGATGCTCAGGTACATATACTCAAAGCCTGTTAGCTGGAGGATTATGTGGGTAAAAATTCTGGCTTGATACTTTTGAACATGTGCAGACACTTTGCCTTTCATCATACTAAGTGGGTAAACACAAAAATTGTTTCCTGTATCTCACAGCTACTGAGACACACAGCCAGCTACTATAATGAAGTCATTAACATTTATAAGTGCTGTATAATTAAGTAATATTTCCCAAATACCCAGTACATGATATTACCATATTATGGATGAGGAAAATAAATCAAAGTGCAAATAGATAGTGAATTTCAATTTAACATAGTAAAATTGATTCATTGATATGACTTCAGTTTCCACTTGTCAACTTTTTTTTTTGTTTGTTTGTTTTTTGGTTTTTTGGTTTTTTTTTTTTTTTTTTTTGAGACAGGGTCTCGCCTTGTAGTTCAGGCTGGCTCTGAGCTCCCTATGTAGCCCAGGCAAGCCTCGAACTCAGCAATCCGCCTGTCTTTGCCTCCTGAGTTTTGGGATTACAGGCGTGAGTCACCACGCCCAGCTGCTTGTCAATTTTTGGTGTAATATCAAAGAAGAATATACAAAATTCCGAAAAAGGAATTTAAAAACTATTTCCAACCACATAGCTATTTGAGGCTTAATTTCCTTTAGAAACATCAATCAAAAGAACTCTTTGGAAAGGCAAGATTATAATTTTTTTCTAACAGATTGAGTTGGTGTAGTGTTCTTAGTTATCAAAAAATTCTCTTGTAAAAAAATTATCTTGGGGCCGGAGGGTTAGCTCAGTGGTTCCGGCGCCTGCCTCACAAGCTCAAGGTCCTGAGTTCAATCCCCGGTAACGACATATAATGCTGGGCGTGGAGACAAGCCCACCAACAATCAACAACGCATACCACAATGCTGGAGGTGGTGGCTCATGCCTGTAATCTCAGCACTCGGGAGGCAGAGACAGGAGGATTGCTGAGTTCGCAGTGGCTTGCCTGGGCACCATAGTGAGCTCAGGGCCAGCCTGAACTACAAAGTGAGACACTGTCTTAAAAAAAAAAAAATTCTCTTGTAACTGGGATTTTTGAATTGTTAAATATTCATGATGTGTGGGAAAGCATGACACACCATACAGATTCAGTCACACAAAATGGCATGTTGTATATGTACACACGGAAACTAGAAGAACACATTTCAGCTAAGCTGCTTGTGATTGCGACTTTGTTCTTTGCTTCTTGTGTTTCTGTTTCCTGTGATGCACATATTAACTTCTAAAAAACAAAGATTATTTTTACAACTAAAAAAACAAACTCATTGAAACATTAAATTCAAAAGCAGAAAAGAGAACCCAGTACTCCTTTTTTTTTTTTTGGACAGGGTTTTGCTTTGTAGTTCAGGCTGGCCCTGAGTCACTATGTAGCTCGGGCAAGCCTTGAACTCAGCAATCCTCCTGCTTCTGCCTCCCGAGTATTGGGATTACAGGCTTGAGCCACCAAGCCCAGCATTTGTGGTATGTGGTACTGATCGCCAGTGAGCGTGAGCCACCTCTCCTGATATTGTTGTATGTGGTTTCTGGGGATTGAACCAGGGACCTTACGCTTGCTAGGGAGGCCCTGGAACCACTGAGCTAAATCTCCAGCCCAAATCCAGCATTCTTAAGCCAGCCATTAAGGAAATTGGCAGAATTGTAAAAGAATGTCACATTTTTGCTTTGAAAATATAATTATTTCCCTCAAAATATTCATTTTGTCAACATGTATTGGGATTTATAAATATCAATAAGTGTAACACACATAAACTCTATTGTTTTCAATGATTTTTAAGCATGTAAAGGGGTTTTACACCAAAACATTTAAGAAACTGCTACACTAAACTGAAGAAGTAGGTAATAAAGCCTTATTAGATAGATGCAGGAGTGGAGCTAGCAACAAGTAGAAGATGGAACATGAGTAAGCCAGGAATGTTCTGAGGGGCCACAAGGCAGAGTCAGGCAGAAGTGAAAAGCCAGAGATGTTTTCCACAGTGGAGAAATTACAGTGGTATAAAAGGATAGTGATGTGATCTAGAGTTTGGTGCTAGAAAGGAAGATGTAAATGTTTTGATTGTCCTCAAGATTATTCTGACTCTGAAAGCAAGGGGTCAGAATTTGCCGCAAGGTGTTCTCCTTGGATTACTGTCACAGATAGGATAGACCGATAGATAGATAGATAGATAGATAGATAGATAGATAGATAGATAGATAGATAGATAGATAGATAGATAGATAGATGATCTTTAAAGGACTGAAAAGGGGATTGAAAAAGTTCAGTTCTTGAGTGCTAGAAAGTAAATCCTGCTTTGCTCTGAGATAGTAGTTGCTTCCTGCAAAATTCTTTGCAATGAATGTCTGAAATAGTGTGTGATAATCACTGCATAGACCTATTTAGCTCTATGTATACTTTTGCTTGGGGATGTGTTTGTCATACATATTGCCGGGCTTGACATATGAAAGAATAGGAAACTTCTGCAATGATCTGAACGCTGACATCCCTCAAAATTCATAGGTCAGAACTTTGTAGAATGTAGAGGTAGAGCCTTTTGGGACTGATTAAGTTATGGGGGCTCCAATGGGACTAGCGCCACTATAAAATAAGTTGAAAGGATCTCTTTTGTCCTTGTGACGCAGGAGAGTTAAGGCCTAACTCCCCACCTGAAACGTGAGTTTGTGTTCTCTAAAAATCGAAGAATGAATTTTAGGAACGACGGAGGTTTGAGTAGGAAAATTTTATTGAGAGAGAGCTCCTGCCTTAAGAGAAACAGAAGGGAGAGCCCGGAAAGTGGGTAACCCAGGATTGCTTTTCTCAGGGGAATTTTATGGACCAAAATCACAAGGTGGGGTGGGTTCAAAAGTAGGGGCCACCAATGAGATTTTAAAAAGGTAGATAGGACTTTGACTCTTTTCTGGGGAGGTGGGTTAAAGTGTCAGCCCTCCATCCCAGGAGGTTGGTGCCTTCTTTAGAATATCTGATGGCTGCCTATTAGGAATTTCAATGAGCTATTTATCTTATATGAGTAGAGTAGCTTTTCTCAGGCAGCAGTAACCTCCAAGTTGTTTTTTTTTTTTGTTTTCTTTCAAGGGCCAGTCCTATCTGCCTACTTATGTCTAGCTGGCTTTTCTACCTATAATACTTGCAGCATTTGAGAATGGAACAAAAAGTAGCAGAACTGAGGCTTTTACCAGTTACTGAATCAACTGCACTTTGATCTTAGACTTGCCAACCTTCAGAATTGTGAGCAATATAGTTTTATTGTTCATAAATTATTCAGCTAAGAAGTTATTGTTATACCAGGGGGAGCAGACTGAGATCCCTGCCCTGAATCTCTTAAGTGAAACCATGAAATAATGACTTTCTTCTCAACTTGTCGTCTAAGGGCATCAACTCTTGGTCAGGAAAAGTGAGAGAGTTGAATGTAAGAGCTGAGTATTGTAGATAAGAAGACAGGGATAAGATTTGTTTTCCTGAAACTTAGGATTGTTACTTAAGGAGGTTTGATATAATGCACTTACAAGGGCTGACTGGAACATGCTGCTCTTGTTTAACCATGCTTCCTGTGAAGAGCTGCTTGAAAATCAAATTGCCACATTACCTTTGCATCATATGTTATGCCGGAGTAGTGTCCTTTGAAATAGATTGGTCAGGGTATGGTATGCACAGAAGAGCAATAAACAACCAGCTTGATATTGCTACTGAATCTTTGCTCTCGTGAAGAGAATTCCAAACTAAGTTATCATATGCCACTCTTGAAAAATAAGAGCCTCTTCAGACCAAGTAAAGTATGAAAAAAGAAGAAAAGAATGTCTCTCTCCTTGAATGAGCGCTGCTTTATTCAGCAGCAGTATTTTATTCTCTAGGTACGGCTGAAAAATTTTCCACTAGTCTCAGTTTCAACATTTCCCTGGCTCCCCATTTATAACTCAGATCCCAATCCCTTCTGGCTCATCACATTTGTGCACAGCAGGCATGTGTACATCATGGGTCATGGGATGCGTACAGGTCGGCATCGGGACCAGTGGGCAAGGGTGTGTACTCTATTTTCGGAGGGCTAAATCTGAAGTCAGTTCTTAGAAAGTTTACTCGTGTATATTTTAAATATCAGGTTTATTCTATGGTGCCTTTTGAGGAAAAAATAATTCCAAACTAACCTCAAATGTATGCATCCCTGAAATCATGTGGAATATAAAGAACAATGAGGCCAGTATAGTCCATTACATAATTTTCTGACTTGTACAATGCTGGAGATAATACGATAAAATTACTTTAAGCTACTGACTTTAACTTTGTAATACAGGGTGGTGTTTAGTTAAGTATTGAACTCAAAGATATGAAATAACAGTATTTATGGTAGAATAATATTTTATGAGATCTAAAAGATTACTTTTTCATATTATTTACTATGGTTTTAAATCATCAACAAAAACTTTTTTACACAATTTAAAAAGCACTGTTAATTGAATGTCCCTAAGGAAAGATTTCTCAGAGGAGGTCGCTAATAGATTTGACTTGCTAAATACAGGTAAAGTGAGCTTGTGGAAGGTTCCTTCAGGTTGCTTTTGTTTCTTTAGCAAGTAACATAAGTAAAGTGAAGGGAAAGTGAAGATGTCACTTGTTTTTTGGCTTTTAAAGGTTTGATGTTTGAGGTGAGAAGACAGTGAAAATAATAATATAAAAATAGATGGACTATGAAAATACATCATTACTACTGGAACATATCAAGAGTTTGCTTAACGATAATAAATTTAAGTGAAATCTGTTGTGTGAGTTTTTTTTTTTTTCAAGTTAGATTCAAGGGCACTGACATGTAATAGATGGATTTAACCAGGCTATGGCTTGGCAGTCAGGAATGGTAGACTTAAACTGCATTAGTCATTATTTGTGGTATCCACTTTCTGCATGGATGTCTGGGAGTGTCCACCTGGTCCACATAGGCGATTGGCTCCAACACTACCAAACACAGTACCCTTGGCTGGGTTTGGTTTGTATTACAGAGAATTAGCAGCATGCAGAATTTAAATCAGCAAAGAAGATATTGGGTATTATTGGTTTTATATCTTCCTAGCCACATAACTGAAGGGAAGATGAGCAAAACTTACTTTTTCTATATGTGCATAAAATATGAGATCAGTTGTAATAGATATTTTGTAGAGACTGGGTAGGAACTGCCAAAATCATATCTTAAATAAGTAATTGGTTCTCAAAGTCCCTAGAAGACTCTCATGTACAGGCACACATATGCTCTTATTTTTATGCTTAACATTTATATATTAATGTAAGAGGAGACACCAGAAAAGACAAAACATTCACATACTCAGAATATTCACAATATAAAGATTATGCATAATTATATAATCTATGTATAGAATATCTATCCATCTACTCTATATGAAGTCTGGAGGACAAAAAGCAAATGAAACTTTAGTTGATTAAATTATTTCTCATGAGGATGAAGTTTAGATATTCTGATTCTGCTATGTATGTATGTAGGATTGAACATAAATTAATGACAGATAATTGAAGATATGGTCCTCACAAATGAAATGAGAATTTGTAGATAAACAAGGGAAGAAAGCTAGAAGGATCCATGTGGTAATGGATTATAGGAAGGGATATCAAAATAATACTTCTTTAGCTTGCTATAGATGCAAAACAAATACAGAATTATTTATCAATATATGTATATAATGAGTTACATATTTTCTGTGTCTGAAATCTTGGTTTGTGATATACCCCAAATAAAGAAACTAGGAGGAATTGTGTAAGGCACAACCAGTTTCTGATTTTTCCAGGTGTTCTATATACAACATGATACAAGATTGTGTTACTTGTATAATGGAGTAGAGTAAAATGTTATGTTGATGATATTTTCATGAGAAAAGGGAAAAATCCACTTCTCTCAACTGCTAGTGCTTTGATTTTAATGAGTTGAAATATACTTTTTTCTTTGAATGTTTCACTTGAATCAAATTTTCAGCTAATAGGAATGTCTCAACTATTCTGATGCTATAATAAATTATTTAAATTTTCAGGTTATAATTTATAGCTCCAGTCATTGAATATTTATTGTAAAGCACTAGTTACAATGACTTCCATTTTGTAATTAATATAATCCAGAAAAATAATTCTAATTGATAAGTTAAGACTGTAGTATATTCTGAAAATTTCATTTATATTCTTGATATCATTCACTTTTTCATGAACACAATATAGTTGAAAAAATCAAAAGAAATATATGTACTACAGTGAAGTCATAAATACTTTAAGCATAAGGAGAGCCCCCAATAATAACATTCTGCCTGGATCATATGTTTGCTTTTCTTTCCCCCAAAAAACCCCATCTTTTGAAGGCAGATACTGCAATTTAAAAAACATATTTCTAAGTCTTAAATTATTACTTCTTTTTTTTTTTCTTTTTGAGACAGGGTCTCACTTTGTAGTTCAAGCTCGCCCTCAGCTCACTATGGAGCCCAGGCAAGCCTCCAACTCAGCAATCCTCCTGTCTCTGCCTCTCAAGTGCTGGGATTACAAGCGTGAGCCACCACGCCCGGCACTGTGGTATGTAGTATTGATTGCTGGTGGGCGTGAGTCACCACGCCCAGCACTGTATGTGGTTACGGGGATCAAACTCAGGACCTTGAGCTTGCGAGGCCGGTGCCAGAACCACTGAGCTAAATCTCCAGCCCTAAACTATTACTTCTTTTGTAAAATAATTAAGCCTAGGGCCGGAGATTTAGCTCAGTGGTTCCGGCGCTGGCCTCGCAAACTCAAGGTCCTCAGTTCCATCCCGTTAACCACATACAATGCTGGGTGGGTGTGGTGACTCACACCCACCAGCAATCAATACCACATACCACAGTGCAGGGCTCGCGCCTGTCATCTCAGCACTCGGGAGGCAGAGACAGGAGGACTGCTGAGTTCGAGGCTTGCCTGGGCTACATAGTGAGCTCAGGGCCAGCCTGAACTACAAAGCGAGACCTTGTCTCAAAAAAAAAAAAAAAAAAAATTTACTATGAGATAAAGTATTCTATACTTTAATAAAGGGATAACTTCAAAGCTGAATGAAAAGGAAAGGCCCTTCTATTTTGATTCATCATCTCTACTTTTTGCAGTTTCCTGGAATTTCAGTGTTTTTTTTTATTAGTGTGAGTGCCAGTCAATAAGCTCTCTGCCAACCTCCCATTTCTGCTTTTACCTCCTGAAGTTTTGTTATCCCAATCATTTTCATTAAAATAATGCACAAAATAAATAGGCTTAGCATCTGATTTGCATCTTTAGGAGTGTAGGAATTCATCCCCAAAGTAAACTGTAGAAATAATAGGGTCTGCACTTGGGGACTTATATTTTAGCTCATTAAAAAACATGTTTCCTTACCTCACAATGTCTGGCTTATAGGAGACTGTTATCTGTTATGTACCTGGGTTGAAAATACAGATGTTACTAAATGTTAAAGGTATCTCATGGTATGTCAAAATATTCATTTGGTCTCTGCAATACATGTACTATGGTCATTCATATAAACAAAGAGAATAAGAAACTTTTAGAAACACTGATTGATGTCTATATATCTGAAAAGCTATTTTGAGCTAAGTTTATAAAGAGTTATATATACACATTTTTTCCCATTTCTAGTAAAGTGCTTTAGTTTGTATCAAGAGATTACATTTCTGTAGTTGAGAAAATAAAATGAAAATATATTTCATATACATTTATATCTGTAAACTTATTTTTTTTTTGAGACAGGGTCTCGCTTTGTAGTTCAGGCTGGCCCTGACCTCACTATGGTGCCCAGGCAAGCTGCCGCGAACTCAGCAATCCTCCTGTCCCTGCCTCCCGAGTGCTGGGATTACAGGAGTGAGCCACCACGTCTGGCATTGTGGTATGCGGTGTTGATTGTTGGTGGGCGTGTCTCCACACCCAGCATTATATGTGGTTACCGGGGATCGAACTCTGGACCTTGCACTTGCGAGGCAGGCACCGGAACCACTGAGCTAACCCTCCGGCCCCTTCTTTCTTTCTTTTTTTTTTTAAAGCAATTAGATATAGTCCTGAAACAACTAGGGTCTGAATTGAGCTGTATGAGCAGAAGAAATGAAAATAATTCTACAAAAACTAGGACTCCCAATGTTTAAAATAATTTAATAGTCTACGAGGAATGTAATGTTGACATGGTCATTCTTCAGAGAACAGAAGCATTTCAGTTACTAGTATTTACCATAAGATCTATATGCTCCTGAGTCTTTAGGGAGAAAACATTTAGACAATATCTAGCTATACTGTAATATTCTCAGCATGGGATAGAGAAGTGTCTTGTATTTGCTTTTAGTGATTCAAGAGAATGCTTGTGTATCCATAAGAGGATAGTATAGGTAAAAAAGCTACCTATACGGGTGGTAGGAAGATAGGAATGGCCCTCTGAAGCAGCCAATTTGGATAATTTGGATAGTTTTGCCAGAGGAAAAAAACTATCCCGCCCTTGTAGGATAAATAGCTGTGATTGATATTCCAAATAGGCAGCAGCCAGATATTCTAAAGAGGGCGATAACCTCCTGGGGTGGGGTGCTGAGCTTTTAATCCACCTCCCCAGAGAAGAGTCTGAGTCAAAAATTCCTGCTCCATTGTTACTGACTTGATTTTTCATTGGATCCCCATTTAATCAACGTTACCTGAGCAGTTATATTTGTTGTGATCTTATTGGTGGATCATGGTTTTGTCTATTTTGTGTGGTTTCTCATTGTACCAATGCTACCTAAGCTAGAATATTTGCAGTGTTACTGGTTGACTCTGATTTTGTCCCACTTCAGACCCATCTCACCTTGCTCCTTTGCTCCATAAGAGTCTTCTAAAAAGTGAGGTAGGTGGGTTACCCACTTTTCCAGGTTCCCCCTGCTGCCTCTCTTAGGCAGAAACTTGCTTTCTCAATAAAAGTTTCCTACTTGAACCTCCACCATTGCTAAAATTCATTCTTTGATTTTCAGAGAATACAAACTTGCATTTCAGGTGGGGATCTAGGCCCTGCTCTCCTGCGTCAAGGAGACACTGTAAAGTCAAATACACACAACTATCCAGTTGTTTTGATGATATCTGGAAAAAACAGTCAACCAAGTAGCCCTGAGTTTGCAGTGCAGCTGAGCCTCTCAATGTCTGGATTCTTGTGACCTTGCCTAGGAAAACTGAGGGGACATAGATTTGGAGTGGTCATCTGATAGGACCTCTCCCCGGAAAAAGTGAGTCTAATCTGGTTGATCTAAATTAAGCTATGTGTGTGCTCTTGGTGTGTGATTGTTGAGCAGCCAGAAACAGTATTATTATTATTATTATTATTATTATTATTATTATTATTATTATTATTAGAGACAGGGTCTCGCTTTGTAATTCAGGCTGGCCCTGAGCTCACTGTGGAGCCCAGTCAAGCCTGGAACTCAGCAATCCTCCTCTCTCTGCCTCCTGAGTGCTGGGATGACAGGCATGAGCCACCACGCCCAGCACTGTGGGATGTGGTATTGATGGCTGGTGGGCTGAGTCTCCACGCCCAGCATTGTATGTGGTTACCAGGATCGAACTCAGGACCTTGCACTTGCAAGGCAGGCGCTGGAACCACTGAGCTAAATCTCTGGTCCCCTAATTATTATTTTTAACTGTGTTCCTCTGATGTATTGAAGACATCGAAGTAAACTTAGTATTCAGGCCTCTAATGGAAAATTCACAAAAATGTCTCTTACTGTGTTAAGAGTTATATATGAATAGATTTCTGCCACCACTGTTCTGGGACAGCGAACAGACAGTAGCAAAGGAAAAGGAGTAGAGGACTGGCTTGTGGCCTCTACAGGTCCCACATTATTTGCCAGGAATGTGAAGTACTGGAGAGGACAGGAAAGTCACCCCAGGAATGTGAGATAAAGTTGCCCTCCAAGAATAAAATGAGGAAGATTCAAGCATAATAGATGAGATTAGTTATCTGTAGAAAGGGCATACCCTAAGCAATAGGCAAAAGATTATGTGGAGAAATTTAGAAACACCCCAAGGAATTCAACAATAGTAGAGGCTTGATTGTATCCATCTATTTCTTGCAACAATCTAATCACGGTAAATGGATGAACCTGTAACACAATCTAGCAGCAACTTAATCAGGTATAGCAAATAGATTAAGTACTCTCATCACAATCAATTGTATTATAAGCCACTTGAAGAAAGAATATACTAACAAAGTGGGGCTATCTATAAGCAAGTGGGAACCCCAGGCAGCCAGAATTTGTCTGCAACTTCAGCTCCCTCCAGTGTAAGATGCTTGGCTACAGTGTCCACTTAACAGGCTGCAAGAATCAAGGGCTGTTTCCATAGAAATTTGGATTTCAAAAGCTCTATTTACATGTAGATTTTCCTACTTGGAGAGAGTACACTTATCAGCAAAGAAACAGTCCTTATCAGTTATGAGGCCAAAGAGTATCATTTTAAAAATTATAATAACAGAGAGCAGTTGATAATATTCATAAAAGAATAGACTCATATTCATTAAATGACTATTTATGAAATATCTACTATAATACTCGAGCCACTGGCCTAAGAGCTGGAGATTCAATGTTGAATAAGAAAACCTGTTCCCTTTTTGGAGCATTCATTTTAAAAGCCAGATGACTAATATTAAAATAACTGACCATATATTGTTATTTTATTAAAATAATGAGATTTCTAGGAAGAAATTGTAAAGGATTTACTTGAACCAAAAAAAAAGAAAATTGGGCCGGAGGATTAGCTCAGTGGTTCCGGCGCCTGCCTCGCAAGCACAAGGTCCTGAGTTCGATCCCTGGAAACCACATACTATGCTGGGCGTGAAGACTCACGCCCACCAGCAATGAATACCACATACCACAGTGCCGGGCATGGTGGCTCATGCCTGTCATCCCAGCACTCGGGAGGCAGAGGCAGGAGGATTGCTGAGCTCGAGGCTTGCCCAATTACAGGGGCCCCCAGAAATGCCCTGAGATTTAGAGAAAGCTTTTTTGAGTATCCTTTAGCTCGATTTATGTGTATTTTTAAAAAGGAAAGAAACGGAGAACAAGACAAATAGATAAATGTTAAAGGAGGAAAATTAGGCTAACGATGTGAATAAAATGGTGAAAATAAGTAGCTCAGAATAATCTCAGATAAAACAAATATTTACTGAGAAACTACTTAGATTAATGCTAATGTCCTTTTACGAATGGCACTGAGAGAGGCTTACAGAGTAATCCACATTTCAAACATGATGTGCTATTTAGAAATGAACGACGTGGGTGGTATTTTTAGAACAGATAACAGCTTTGAAGATTTTGCACCACTGGAGTTGACCATGGATCAAAATTATCTACGTTCACTCCTGGAAATGTGTTATACTTCCCACCCCATTGTGAAGCATTGGACAATCAGCACAGCCAGTAAGACCAATTTGAGAATGCAAGATCATAAGGCATGAAGGTGAAATGATTGCGAAGTGATGCTGAAATCGAGCATTCTCCTCTAATTTCCTATCCGAGGCAGAGAAGGATTATTGAAAAGTTTTAGAGCAACCGTGTATATGCTCTAAGTGGGTCTCGAGGGCACTCGGGCAGAAGCTGCATTACCTAGGAACCTGTTAGGAGTTGGCATGCTGGGGCATAAAATATGAAGTGCAGAAATCCTGCACTGTGTAAGATGGAAGGAAAGTGCTGGCATATGTTAGCTGCCCAGTCACAGATCACATCTGAACGAATAGGACCAGGTGAAGCAACACACAGGTAGATGGCAAAAGAGTTTCTCCTTGTTAAAAAAAAAAAAAAAAAGATAATAATACAGAGAAAAGACTTGAGGAAGAAGCTCCAAATGAGTTATTGTAACCAGAATAATAAAGCTTTATGCATTTATTCTTTAAACCTGGAGTCCTCACTTTTTTTTTTTTTTTCTTTGAGACAGGGTCTTGCTTTATAGTTCAGGCTGGCCCTGAGCTCACTATGTAGCCCAGGCAAGCCTTAACCTCAGCAGTCCTCCTGTCTCTGCCTCCCAAGTGCTGGGATTATAGGCGTGAGCCACCACGCCCAGCGTCACATTTTTGAGATTGTTTAGAATGTTATGACAAAATGTTACAGGAGTTAGCGAGTTCTGACTTTTGGAATTTTATACTTCACATATGCAAGATTTGATGAAAAAACAATTCAACAGAAAATCAGTGCAAATACATGGGGAAAAAGGAAGGATAGAGAAAGGAAAAGAAGAGAAAGGAAAATTCAGGTTCATTGTGAATAAACGGAAAGGTTCTATTTTCCCGAGTTCCTAGTCTCTTTAGTCTTCTCTCCCTTGTCTTCACTTCAGTGAATGTTTTTTCTCTTATTTCACAGCCCTGTGATTGTTCAATTGACATTCAAGACAGGACGTTTCACACATTGAGCCCAGTGCCAGACTGCTGTGCCTTTTGTTCCCTTCTAAAAGACTACTGGGGAAGTTTAATCACAGAGATTTCCAGGGTTAACATGTGCAAAAAATAAGATTATCTCATTTTAAGGAATTGTGTAATGAACTAACCATTGACCCCAGGAGGGAAGAAAGAGAAGCTGGTTTAAAAGTGATAGAAAACACATCAGCACGAGGATAATTAGAGCTAAGATCAGTACATCAAGTCCTTGACAAACCACCCATTTCTCAGTGTTACCTCCATTTGAAGCTTTCCCAGTGTCCTTCATGTTACCATTGAAGTTGTTTTGTTTGTTTGTCTGTCTAGTTACTATTTTATTTCATATTAAAGTTTTATTTTTGTTGGTACATGTTTGTGGTACACAATGATTACATTCCTCATGGGGAGTGGGTACATGTACATAACACATCTTCATTATTTTTTCTTTCCTTCTCTCAACTGTACCTCTATCTCTTGGTTTCCATCTGCCTATATCATATTTTTTATTTTACTCTTTACATCTTGGGTTTATATGATGGAAACCATGTAATTAAAAAGCTTCATGTCTGATTAACTTCATTTAACACTATGTTTCATGGCCCATCTATTTTCCTGTAAATAATTCAATAAATACCCTTCTTGTGGCAGAGCAGTACTCCATTGTATAAAAACATCTCATTTTTTAATCACTCATCTGTTGATAGACATAGTCCATTTGAATTGTTCAGCTATTATGCATTGTGTGCATTATCACTGTAATATGATGTCTAATCATTTGGGGATCATACATCAAAGGGGAATAGTTAGGTAGAATAGAATTTCTACTTTTAGTTTTCTGAGAAATCTTCTTACTAATTTCTATACTGTTTGTACTAGTTTACATTCCCACCAAGAATGTAGAAGGGCTCCTTTTTCCCCCAAAGCCTCATCAGCATTTTTCATAATTTGAATTCCTAATAATAGTTGTGTGTTTTTTT
>PVIC010043179.1:0-15520 GCA_004025085.1 Thryonomys swinderianus | reverse complement strand
AGACCAGCTCCTTTCCACTTGGCCTGTATAAAGATCCACTGCTTGATGCTGATTTCATCCTGCTCACAGGTGAAAGCAGCTTCATGGGAGACAGACTCCAACGCACAGGTTACAGAGTATCGACACAGGATGAAGTGCTCCTGGCCGGGCCTCTTCCTGTCTCTTGATTAGCTCAGTGAGCTGAGCTTTGGACACTTACACAGGCTCTCCAGTGGACAAAAGGCAAAAGGGTTAACATATATACAGATTCTCAATATGCATTTGCTACTTTGCATATTCATGGCATGATGTACAAAGAGTGGGGTCTTCATACAGCAGAGGGGAAACTAATATAAAAATAAACAGGAGAGTGCTTGCTTCAGCAGCACATATACTAAAAATTGGAATGATACAGAGAAGATTAGCACGGTCTCTGCGCAAGGAGGACACGCAAATTTGTGAAGCATTCCATATTTTTTAGCATTACTCTGCCTTAAAGAATGATAAGTTTGAGTCATTTATACTCAAGTGGAAGTACCTTCAGGACATACTCATAAGTGAAATAAATAGGTCACAGATGTGTAAATATCATATCTGTTCTCTGGTATGAGAAACTGAGGATGTTAATGAGTTCTAGAATGTATGATGGATACTGTGAAATAGAAAATATTCAAAGGGAAATGTGTTAGAGGGGTGAGTAATGAGGGGTAAAGAAAAAATGTGATAGTAATTAAAAAAGGTAAACAAAGCTTACGTATTTAGGGGGTAGAGAGTTGTGGGGCCAGTAAGAGAATGGGAAAAAATGAGAATTAAATTGTGTCATATACTAGTACAAATTCCCAATATTGAGTGTGATCATGATGTGTATATATAATGTACCAATAAAGATAAAAATAAACTAAAAAGGGTTGGAGATTTAGCTCAGTGGTTCTGGCACCTGCTTAGCAAGCGCAAGGTCCCTGGTTCAATCCCCATAACCACATACAACAATACTGGGCATAGTGACTCACGCCCACCAGCAATCAGTACCATATACCACAGTGCTGGGCAAGGTGGCTTATATGCCTTCATGAAGGTGTCCTCACATTCAACAGCAGGGATGGCTAAGGGAGGCCCACTGGATATATCGAGTCCTCTTTGTGGCATAGCTATGAAAGTGGGACCAATGAAGGAGGATGATGTGTGTATATAATTCTTGCCAAGAGGCAAGGGCACTGGTATGATGACCACTATGCATTCAATGTGTCCCTCAAACGTACATATTATGTAAATTTCCCAGAGAGACAAAAAAGAAACATGTGCCTCTGAACTGAGAGGACTGACAAACCAAAGAACTACTCAGACAATACTGGCCTGGTAAGTGAATGAGTGTAAGGGTCATTCACAGAGCAGCTGACAACTTACAGGCTCCAGCACCATTAAAGGTGTTAACCCCATGCTCTGCTACTGATTTTATAAGGCACTAATTAAACAGAAAAGGCAGGATCACAAGCAAGAAAGGTCCTCAGGAAAAGTAGTGTATATTCCACTCCTATCCCACCCAGACTCGGTTAGCAAGCACTGTCTAGCTACAGTGATGGATGGTCTTGTTATGCTGCTGTCTGGCACACAGCCTCAGCACCTGGCATTGTGGAGAGAGGTGGAGAGGGGGCCCACTGAATAGCTAGGTGGGGGAGCAGGGTGCACTACAAGATGGAGTTACTTTGGCTAGGATTTAAAGAACAAAATTACAATAGCTTTAGAGAAATTCTCAATGATTAAACCAATAACTGAGCTGCAAGACGCCTATGGCAGCATCTACGCAGGCAAGTGATTTGTGCACAGCCCGCAGGGATGGGCCTGACGTAATGACATCACTCCAGAACTTCTTCTGGTTCTTAGAATCTTCTCGACCTCTTTCTGTCCTGTACCCTGAGCCTCAGAGAGAGTGATCTCTTTTGAATAAGAGCCAGGCACTGGGCTGTTACACCACAACTGTACTATACAGATGGCAGCGGCAGGGGCTCACTTCTAGAACAACACAAGTGACAATCAAGAGTAGATGTCTCCAGTTAAGTGTGCAGGAGGCTTTTATATCTGTCTCACTTATGTTATTTAAAGGAAGGCCTCATCTTGGTTCCAGGGTCCCCATAAGGTTAACTCCAGTTTTGGAGGGACAAATGTAATGTACTCCAGGATGTGCTCCCTTGACTAGAGAGGGGAAGGTCCCCACACACCCAGCATTTGGACTTCTAAGGGCTTCCACCGTGGTCTTACTGACCCTTTGACAGTGGTCAGTAAGAGCGGTAGTCTTTGGATGCAGACACAAATGTTTAGATGGCCCTTTTACTGGTGTATAACATCCATTTAACAAAATAACAGTAGTGGCTTCCCCACTCAGACTTATAGATGCCTCAGCCACAGGTTTTATCCTATTTACAGTACCGAATGTGCCCCTCCCCTTGAAGAAAGTGCTTGGTCACACCCGGACCTATCATGCTACTCGGGCACCAGGAGGCCCGTCCTGCCTGCGTAGTACTCTCTAGCATTGTAAATACTAGGAGGAAGCTTCCAGCTCAGTCCCAACTTGATTTCTTCATGTCCTGCAGACAAAGTACACCGTGTCTTCCAATGGAAAGTCCAGGGACTTTCCATTCATTTCTGGCCTGCAACCAACTACTGTAGCAATAGTCAACTGGAAATGCTGTTCTGTACCCACAAAAGGTGACTTTATTTAAACTTTTTTTGGGTTTTTTCCCCCCCCCCAGTACTGAGGATCAAACTTGGGCCTTTGTACATCCAAGGCTGACACGGTACCACTTGAGCTAAATCCCTAGACCTGTTTTTGTTATTTTTTTGAGACAGGGTCTGGCTTTGTAGTTCAGGCTGGTCCTGAGTTCGCTATGTAGCCCAGGCAAGCCTTGAACTCAGCAATCCTCCTGCCTCTGCCTCCTGAGTGCTGGGATTACAGGCATGAGCCACCAAGCCTGGCATTTGTGATATGTGGTACTGATTGCCTGTGGGCCTGAGCCCCGTGCCCAGTATTGTTGTATGTGGTTCCCAGGATTAAACCAGGGACCTTGCACTTGCGAGGCAGGTACCAGAACTGCTGAGCTAGATCTTTGCCCCTTCACAACTCATCTTTACCCATTAAGCAATTGCTCTCTTGACACAGCAGCCACTGCTCAATTACAGTTAGGCTGATTTGTAGATTCAGACTGCAGAAAAAAAAAAGATTGTATGGGGCAGCCTTAATAGTTCAGTAGCAATGTGTTCATCCATGTCTAAGGTAATCTGCATTTTACATATAATCATTACCCATTTCTCAGTGACTCCAATAAGCAACCATTGGATGATTACACAGGTTATAAAATCTGGTTCCAGAAACCAAATCACTGACCAGGGGCAGATAAATAACTTGATAGAATTTTGCTAAGATATGTCACAGTCTGTGATATCTGAAATTCAAAAATGCTTTTTTTTTTTTTTGAGACAGGGTTTCGTTTTGTAGTTCAGGCTGACCCTGAGCTCACTATGTAGCCCAGGCAAGCCTCGAACTCAGCAATCCTCCTGCCTCTGCCTCCCGAATGCTGGGATTATAGGCATGAGTCACCACACCCAGCATTGTATGTGGTTGCCGGGATCGAACTCAGGACTTTGCGCTTGTGAGGCAGATGCCAGAACCTCTGAGCTAAATCTCCGGCCCCCACAAATGCTTTTTACCCGCTCTCAGATCCTCATTTTATGGGCAACCACGAAGCCTGACAAAGCACAGAAAGGAGAATATGATTGAAGCAACAAATCTTTTTCTTGCTCAGATACAATATCCTGAAATAGTATCCTCAGACAAGCACTAGACTTGGGAGTTGGAAATTTTAAAATGTTTTTTGCCTGTTTCACAGACACCTTCTTCGTTTTTTTTTTGGTTTTTTTTTGTTTTGTTTTGTTTTGTTTTGTTTTGTTTTTTAGACACGGTCTTGCTTTGTAGTTCAGGCTGGCCCTCAGCTCACTATGTAGCCCAGGCAAACCTGGAACTCAGTAATCCTCCTGCCTCTGCCTCCCAAATGCTGGGATTATAGGCGTGAGCCACCACGCCTGGCACTGTGGTATGTGGTATTGATTACTGGTGGGCGTGAGTCACCACGCCCAGCATTGTATGTGGTTACCAGGATCGAACTCAGGGCCTTGCACTTGCAAGGCAGGTGTTGGAACCACTGAGCTAAATCTCCGGCCCAACAGACACCTTCTTGTCCTGGCAAGAACAGTGCTATTACACAGGTAGCTTGAAAAGTAAAATCTTACTTTAGCAACAAAATTGTTTACGTGGGCTAGTCTTAATAACTTAGTGCTTCCTCAGACTTAGCCCAGGTTATGGAAGTATGCACTTCACAAATACTTTTTACCTATTTCAATGGCACTCCTATCTGTGGCCAGCCAATTTGGGGTTACATATAGCCTGAAAAGGTGAATCTGATGATAGAAATACGTGTAACTGCCAGAAGATTGTGTGCACAGACCTAGCCCTGGAACAGGTTGCCTACATTTTATAAATGCCTATTCCCCACACTCTTGAGAGTGGACCTTCAACTATTTAGGCTAAAAAAGAGTATCTGATGCCAACAATAAAACTTTATATAGGGTATAGGTGTAGTAGTCTGAAAGGCGTATACACAAACATGCTCCAGGTTGTAATAGACTGCATTTCAAAAATGAGTTTTACTCATTTAAAAGTCACTGCCTTCTATAAAAATCAATAGATCACTACACAATTTTGGCTCTTCAGGGAATCTGACCCAAGCAACAAAATTTCTGAAGTGGGCAAGAATAATATCCCCAAAGGAATGTGCACAGACATGCCAAAGGCTGTGGTAGTATGGTTTTCACCAATGTTTCTTATCCATCATACAGCCTATTTCTTGAAATGAAAGCCAATGGACCGCATAGACTTAGGCTGAAAAGTAGAATTTGATAGTAGCTACAAAACCCGTAGCCTTGGGACAGGTTCAATAGCTTCAAGAGTCTGTACACACATGTCTCATTGTATGGTAGTCCGTGTATTTCACAAATGCTTTTTACCTGCTTCTCAGTCATTATCCTGTATGGCTCATTGTACCATATCTAAAAAGAAAATCTGACACGAGCAATAAAATCATTGCACTAAGACTAGTGTAAAAAACTAAAAAGAGTATACACACACACATGTTCCCAGATGTGGTAATCTGCATTTCTCAAAACTGTTTATCTGGGCTAGAGATTTAGCTTAGTGGTTCCAGTGCCTGCCTAGCAAGTGCAAGGTCCCTGGTTCAATCCCCAGTAACCATGTACAACAATATCGGGCGTGGTGACTCACGCCCACCAGCAATCAGTACAACAGACCACAGTGCCAGGCATGGTGGCTCACACCCATAATCCCAGCACTCGGGAGGCAGAGGTAGAAGGTTGCTGAGTTCGAGGCTTGCCTGGGCTATGTAGTGAGTTTGGGGCCAGCCCGAACTACAAAGTGAGACCCTGTCTCAAAACAAACAAAAACAAACAAAAAAACCCCAACTCTTTATCCATTTCATGACCACTCTTTTCTTTTTCTATTGGCAACCAAGGGACCACTGTAAAATTGAATCTCTCAAGTGGCAAAACTGTTCAGTTTGGGAAGGTGTGGTAGCCTGAAAGAACTATGCACAGACATGACCCGGCTTTGGTCATGCTATCTATTCACTTCTCATGTACTATTCTACGGTCAGTCTATGGCCTATTATACAGTTAGGTAAAAGTAGAATTTGACACCACTTGCAAAAACAGCTTTGGGGAGGACGGGTTTAATTACTCAATGGAAATGTGCACAGACACGGCCCAAACTTGAAGGTCTACATTTAAAAAAATAATTAAACATTTCTTTTCCACTCTCTTCTATGAGTAGTCAATGGAACATTATGTAGGCTATTTAGAGAATGTGATTCCAGAAACAAGCCATTAGCTTGAGGCAGGTGTTTGAGGCCAAAAGGAGATACACAGGTATGAGACAGGCTGCAATCCTCAGCAGCCAGCAGGAATTACACTGTTAGGCAAAAACATAGACTCACACTTCGGCAACAGAACTGTTGACCTGAAGCACAATTACTAGACTGGTAAGAGTGTGCCTAGACCTCCTGAGCTGTGGCATCTGTGTCCAGCAGATGATCTTTACTAGCAACTCTAGAACGGCAGCCGAAGGGCATTTGCACAGTTGGGGTGAAAAGAGTCCCACTAGTAACGGAACTGTTGTCCCAGGAAAGCTTAATAGCTTGATAGTAGCACTCCAGACGTGACCCATGGTGTCGTAGTCTGTATTTACAAATGTTCTTTAGCCATTTCTCAGCCACTCTCTCACAGGGGAAGCTAATGGGGCCATTTCACGGTTAGGATGAAAAATAGATTGGTTCCAGCAACAAAAATATTAAAATAGTCTAAGAGAATTTGCACAGATGGTCTTCATGCTGTCTGTGGTAGTCTGGATGTTACAAATCCTCTCTACCCATTTTACAGACAGTCCCTTGATGTGGCAGTCAATTTTTCATTAAACAGTTGGGTTAGTAAGTACATTCTGATTTTACCACCAAAGTTCCTGAGCAAACTTAGCTGTAATAGTCTGCATTTCACAGAAGTCCTTTACCTATTTCACCCACAGTCACTTGTACTGGCAACCAAGGAGTCATTACAAAGTTAGGCTAAGAAGTAGATTCTAACCCTACCAACAAAATCACTGAGTTGTGGCAGGTATAATAGCCTGATAACGGTGCGCAGAGAAATGACCTAGGGAGTGGTGGTCTGATTTTTACCAATAGTTTACACAGTTTACAGCCAATCCCTTCTGTGTACAGCCAATAAATTACTACATCAGTTGTAAGGAAAGCCTGACACCAGCAACAAAACCATAGATTTGGGGAAGACACAATAGCCTTTAAGGGGAGGATGCATAGACATGGCAAAGGCAGTGGGACTCTGCATTCCACAAACGTTATTTACCTACTTTTACAATTAGCTTATTAAATGGGAAGATGTTGGGTGTGAAGTGTTACACTGAAAAGTGGAATCTGATTTCAGACAGGAAGCCATTTAACCTGGAGCGGAAGTAATACCTGAAGCAGGTCCCAGGCTGTTGTATGCTGTATTTAACAAATACTCTTTACCCACTTCTCAGTCTCTCTTGTTTTGACAGACAATGGATCATCATATAGTCAGGCTGTAAGGAGTATACAACCTACTGAAGTAACAAAACTGTTGACCTTGAGGCAGATTTAATAGCCTGACATGAATGTACATGGATGGGCCAGGTAGTTTGCATATCACAGATGCTTTACTCATTACACAGCCACTCCATTGTATAACAGCCAATCGACTATTACCTATGAGACTGTAAAAAGTATCTGAAGATCAAGTGTAACAGCCTGAAAAGAATGTGCCCAGACATGACCCATGCCATGGTAGCCTTCATTTCCCAAGCTTTCTTTTCTTATTTCAAAACCACTCTCTGGAATTGCAGCCAATTAACATTGGTACCTTTAGGCTAAGGGATTCTCTGACTCCAACAGAAAACCTTGACCTGGACCGGGTGTTATAACCTGCAAGGAGTCTCACGGGCATTGTAAATACAGTTGTCTGAATTTCAGAGATGTTCTTTAGCCGTGTGACATGTAGTTATATTTTCAACTATGGACCATTACAAAGGTAGGCTGAAAAGTAGAACTGACTTCACCATAAACCATTGATGGAAGAGGGTTGTGCACCACCAGCCTGACCACATTTAAAAAAATTTTTTTTTGAGACAGGGTCTCGCTTTGAGTTCAGGCTGGCCCCTGAGCTCACTATGTAGCCCAGGCAAGCCTCAAACTCAGCAACCCTCCTGCCTCTGCCTCCAGAGTGCTGGAATGACAGGCTTGAGCCACCAAGCCCAGCATTTGTGGTATGTGTTACTGATTGCTGGTGGGCATGAGTCACCATGCCCGGTATTGTTGTATGTGGTTACCAGGGATGGAACCAGGGACCTTGCACTTGTTAGGCAGGAGCAGGAACCACTGAGCTAAATCTCCCAGTCCCTGTTCTTCTTTTTTAACATAGGCATTTATAGCTACAAATTTTTCTCTAAGCTGTGCTTTCACCATAAGTGTTAATATGGAGTGGTTGTATTTTCCTTGTCCAGTATTTTCTAATTTTCTTTGTGTGTTCTTCTTCGTCTCTTTGGTTGCTTACAAGTAGGTTGCTTTGTTTCCATATAATGTGAATTTTCCAATAGTTTGTCATTGATTCCTATTTTCATATTACTGTGGTTCACAAAGATACTTTGATTTCAGTGTTTTTAAATCTACTGAGAACTGTCTTATGACCTAATGTGTAGTCAGTCACAGAAAAAGTTTCATGGCCCATGAAAAGAATGTGTATTCTGCTTATATTGGATGGAGTATCCTGGTTGTATTTTTTAGATCTCATTGGGATATAGAATGGATCAAGTTTTCATTTCCATATCAATATTCTCATTGTTCTCTTAATTATTTAAAGTAGGATATTGATTTTTCTCTTACTGTAAGATTATTTCTTTTTTAATCTGTCCATGGTTGTTTCTAAATGAAAATATACTTGTAACTATCCTATCTTCTTAAAGGACTGGCCCTTTTACTAATACATAATACTCTTCTTGGTCTCTTCCAACAGTTTTTATCACAAAGTCTGTTTTTTCTGACACTAGTAAAGCCTTTCCAGCTCTCTATTAGTTGCCCTTTGCATGGAATATGTGCAGTATTTCTGTCCTTTTACTCAGCCTATTTGTGTCTAGGCTCTACAGTAAGGCTCCTATAGGTGTCCATCTCCTGGCTCTACCAACGTAAGTGCTGTGTGGAAGTGGAGGTAAAGAAGTAATTGGGGCGCTTGGCCGAGGCAGCCATCTTGCTCTTGCTGCATGCTGGTGTTGGAGGACCCTCCCTGCTTCAGGTTTACCAACAGCACAAATCAAGAAAAGTTGGCCAGACTTCAGGGTCAGGTCCAGATAGGGGAAAGGGTACGGCTCGCAGAAAGAAGAAGGTGGTACATAGAATAGCTACAGCTGATGACAAAAAGCTTCAGAGTTCTCTGAAAAAAACTGGCGGTGAATAATGTAGCTGGTATCAAAGAGGTTAACATGATTAAAGATGATAGGACAGTTACTCATTTCAACAATCCCAAAGTCCAAGCTTCCCTCTCTGCTAACACCTTTGCAATTACTGGTCATGCAGAAACCAAACCAATAACAGAAATGCTTCCTGGAATATTAAGTCAGCTTGGTGCAAACAGCTTAACAAGCCTCGGAAAATTAGCTGAACAGTTCCCAAAGCAAGTGTTGGATAGCAAAACACCAAAACCGGAAGACACTGATGAAGATGATGATGTTCTGATCTTGTGGAAAATTTTGATGACGCATCAAAGAATAAAGCTAAGTAAAATCTTTTCTGGTTTTTGGAAACTGGCATGGTCTAGATTTAACAAATCACCTACATGGTTCCAAAGTTTTACCAACACAGAAAGCATCATCTGTTACTAGTTCAGTAATATAAATATTTTGTATATTAAAAACTAAAGAATAATTGGGGAAAAGTAGCTTTCACTCATAAATAAGCAAGGGAAAAGGATGACTGTCACTTCTTTGGGTGGACAAGGTGGATATTCTGTGTTCAGACTTATATACACTGTGCTCTGTCTTTTGGTCTGATCTATCATCATCACCTCTCCTCTGTGGACAGCCTATTAGCCTGTGATGTTCCATAGAAGAATACTGAGGCCTAGCCATGCCAGCCCTGGGCTAGTGACACCAGGCCCAGCCAATAGGCCTAGGCCAGCTGCTGGAGGTCAGGGGGTGCTTTCTCTTCTTGGTAATATCTCAAGAAACAGTCTTGACAGACCTTTGAAAAGGATTTTAAATTGATTAAATGGAAAGAAAAGAATTTCAGCCCGATAGGCAGTCAAAACAAAGGCCTATTGAAGATCAGCAGTTTCCTTACTAGTCACAAGAAGTAGGGGTTAAATGTGTTCATGTGCCACTGCTGGAGTGGCCTGAGGGAATCAATTTTCCTGGGAAAGGAAATGAGGGCAGGTGTTAAAGGAGGGACACTTGTTAAGGGAAAAAAATAAAAATGGGGTAGAATTGGGTTTTTTTGTTGTTGTTGTTTTATTTTGTTGGTTTTGTTTTGCTCTTTGAGGCTGGGTCTTACTATATAGCCCACGGTGATCTTGAACTCACAGCCATCCTCCCCACCCAGCCTCCTGAGAGCTGGGATTACTGACATGTACCAGCATACCTGGCAAAATGGGGTAGTATTGGTTTGTGGTATTTATAGGGAGTTTGTTAGCCACTGTTAACCAGACCTCAGACACACCACAGCTGAATCTCTGGACTGGGCCAAACTACGATTACCAGAAATTGTTAACCTCTGCCTACCTTCTAATGCAACAGACCTCCTCCCCCAAACTACTCAGAAACAGAGAGTACCCAGCCCTTGTCTTACAAAACAGCTTTTCTTTTGCCAGCACCAAGCATAATTCCTGACTAACAAGGGATATAATTTCCGACACCCCCCTCCTTGCAACTCAGAGCTGTAAATATAGCCATTATTTTTTAAAGACTCAGAATACACTATATGTTGCTTGAATTGTATTTCCCAGATGGCAAACTTAATTAGTTCCAAATAAAAACAGATGTCTCAATTCACAACTAGGTTGATTTTATTCTTAGTCAGCAAGTCACAATAGGAGCTTGGGGCAGGCTGGGATGGGTATTGCCAGCGGGGGTGGTGAACCTGCTTGACTTTATTTCAGCCTCCTTGCTCGGGCTGGGCTTGCCTGTTCACCTGGACTTGGTCCCAATGGGAGCCTTTCCCTGTGTGCTGTGCACTTGGCTGCTGCTGCGGTTCTTCAGGGTTTGCAAAGAACATGTCTAAGGGTCCGTCCCTGCAGCCAACCTGTCGTTAGTACACCATGAAGGTGCTGTACACTCTGCCAGGCCCTGAAACCAGCCTCTTCTGTGGCTTCCAAAGAGATACAGATGCTACCTACAATTTCTGTTCCTTATGAAAGCATAAAGTCTTAGTAAAAATTTACAAAGGCATGGAACTAATACAACTGGGGATGGAATTAATAAGAATTGTTTCAGAAAACATCAAGATCCCAGGCTAAGCATGTCATGGAAACACAGACACTAACTTGTTCAAAACCTATGATTCCTGGGCCACAGGGTTAGCTCAGTGGTTCTGGCGCCTGCCTCGCAAGCGCAAGGTCCTGAGTTCGATCCCTGGTAACCACATACAATGCTGGGTGTGGAAACTCACGCCCACCAGCAATCAATACCACATACCACAGAGCCAGGCGTGGTGGCTCACACCTGTAATCCCAGCACTCGGGAGGCAGAGACAGGAGGATTGCTGAGTTAGAGGCTTGCCTGAACTACAAAGCGAGATCCTGTCTCAAAAAAAAACAAAAACAAAGCAACAAACCTATGATTCCTTATTAAGCTAACTCCTTGATTAACTCTATGTATTTTCTTTTTCTTTTCAGAAGGATGAATTTTAGGTCAACATTCAGGTTCTCATGCAAAAAGGAATATTCTTTTCTCTGTTAACATAATTGTATACAAGTATTTTTTTTTAACCTACTAAAACACTTTTGTAAATTTGGTTCAAGGAAAGTTTTCCTTTCAATTATAAGCACTTTACTACCTGTCTTTTCTGCCTTGATTCTTCTCTAGGTGATTTCCACAGTTGTGCTGAGGATGCTGACTGGATCTCCCTAAAGAATGCAAATGAGCTTATATGATATTTCAGTGCCTATGTCAACCACTGACACATTTTACCTATTTTCTGGAAGGGATTTTTACTGAAAACTATGCTCACACAAAATGTAGATGATCAGATTATGTATGGTACATCTACAATCGCATACTACACAGTAGTGAAAAGGCCTGGCTCATTGACAGGTGATTTTTTAGGCTGAATTTAAGAAGTTAAACTCAGAAAATTACTATTTTATAATACAGACTGACTAGCCTTTGTTCCTGATTGCTGGGAGGAACATTCTAACTCCTCTGAAATTTCCACGTGATAGGAATGCCTTGGTTATCTGTGGATTGCCTGGATCACAACAGAACTTACCTATTAGCAAGCAGACTATGGATGGGAGACAGGGAAGGCTGGTTGGTCACCAGAAAGGTCAATCATGTGATTAGAGGGTTAGGGCTTTGGGTCAGCCCAATTTCTGGGGAGGAAGGGAGATGGAGACTGAGTTCAAGCTTGTGGTCAATGATTTAATCAACTAATCTACATAATGAAGTCTTAATAAATGTTCTGGCCATTGAAGCTCAGTGGAGCCTCCTGGGTGGAACTACCCGGATGCACCAGGAGGACAATGTGCCTAGTTCCACAAGGCATGGAAGCCTCATATTCCAGACCTTCCTAGACCTCCTTAATATATCTTTTTATTTGCCTTATCCCGATATATACCTTTTATACCCTCCACAATTCCCCCTTTTAATTTTTTAAGAGCTATCATTATGGTTATCACACATTTTTGATGCCAACTGTCGATTTAGCTGTGGAGCAATTGGTATCCTATAAACAACAGTAAAAACACAATGAACAAAGTTACAGCTGTACTTTTTTTTTTTTTTTAAAGACAGGGTCTCACTTTGTAGTTCAGGCTGGCCCTGAGCTTACTATGCAGGCCAGGCAAGCCTCGAACTCAGCAATCCTCCTGTCTCTGCCTCCCGAGTGCTGGGATTACAGGTGTGAGCCACCACGCCCAGCTCAACTGTACTTTTTCCTGAATGAATCAGACTCTGAGCCCACACGTGTGGGTCTAATTTAGACAAATCATCAGCAATTTGGGTGGTAAAATTTCTTGCACCAATATCGCCCAAAGAAAGACTGAAAGCATTGGAAATGTCTAATAATAAATTATTTATATTTAGTGACAGGTTTTCTCAGACATCTAGTAAATGTAATTTAACAGACTCCCAATCATATTTGGTTTAATTGTACAGATAAGGGGTAACTCAAATCTGTGAAAAATTTTAATCACATTGCAGCATAACTTGGTGCTAAAGAGCAACTATCTGGTCTCCCAGCCACCTTACCGCCTGCTGGAGGTCTCCAACTTTGGATTCTAATTTTAAATCTACGGAGAACTGATGAACCCAGAGGTTATGCACATCCTTTTGCTATTCCTGAACAAAGTCATGAGTTTGAATTGCAGTGTGTAAAGCTGTTCCAGCTATAGCAGCAGTGGAAGCAACAGCAATAAGCCCAAGGATGAGCAGGATAAGCTCTTTTACAAATCTTTTTGCTCGTTTGTGCAAGGTTTTTAAGATCTGGTAGGCAAGCCCACCGTAGGGATCAGCTTGCCAAGGGTGAGTAAGGTTAACTGGGAGCCAGATTTCAGTGTGGGCTTTAAGTACAAAAACAGAGTCTACTGCACAGTTGAAGGGAATGGAGGAAAGTATAAAGAATGAGGCAAGTATAAAGACAGCAATCAGAACAGGTGACACTGCAGGACGGAAAAAGGGGGATAAAGTGACCCACAGCAAGGGCATATGGCAATTTGACACAGCTCATGGGCTGCAAAGAGCTTTTTTTTAGTCAGGGACCATTGATCAACCCAGATAGATAGGAATGTTTTTATGATATCTTTATGGTGGGTGAAGCAGAGAGACTAGCAGCCCTAACAATGGCCCCAGTCAAAAAGGTTTAAAAGATAAAGTAGCTCCCCATTGTCCTAGGAGGTCCCTTTCCCAAAGATTAAAAGGAATATCCGGAATATAACGTTGAAGATATGCATGCTGGTTTTGGGGACCCGTAATAGTTAATAATTTGGATGACTGTAATGTAACAGGGCCAGTAGTACCCGACTCTCACAATAGTACAGTGGGCAGGGTTTAAGGGCTAATTTTTTGACCAGTATTTTTTGGCAATGATGGAGACATCTGTTCTGGTATCTATCTACAAGGCCATCAAAGGTCTTATTATCTATAGTAATTTGAATAGTAGGTTTTGTTTTGGAAATTAGCGAGTTTTAGCATATTTGTGATGTGGTAGACTTAGCCACTCCTGCACGTGTATGTCCTGAAACCTGAATTGCCACATGAGGAATTAGAATCAACTGAGCGATATAGTCACCTGCATGAATTTTTTTAATGAATGCCGGAATTTATGATGACTTGAATTTCTCCTAAATAATCAGCATCAATGACAGCAGGAATAACAGAGACTTTTTTTTTTAATACTGAGACTATTTTTTCTCAACAATAAGCCAAAGGTTCCAGAGGGCGTAGGACCGAAGATACCTGTGGGAATATGCCTAGGGGTGGGGGAAGGGACTACATCTACAAGGAGAGGGCAGGGTATGTCCAGCCCTGCTCCCCTTGCTGTGATGTAAACGAGGGAGCCACAGCCTGTAGGGAAGAGTTTACCACCGGTTTTGTTTCAATGAGGGGGTCGGCAGCCCCCCTTTTCATTTTCCGGGTTAGCAAAAGTTTTCCCACCTTTATTTTCCTTTGAGCGACACTCATTAGCCCAATGTAATCCTTTTTAACATCAGGGACAAGGACCCGTGGGGGTCTTGCCCCCTTTTTTTCCCTTATTATTGTTTAACTTTTTAATTCCCGGGCAATCTCAGTGATGATGCCCTGGAAGTTCACAACTGAAACAAGTGTTTGCTTTGTTAGCCGCTTGAATAGCGGCCGCCATTATCCTAGCCTTATGTCCCTGAGTCCCCACATTTCTGCACATCTTTATAAAGTCATAGATAGTGCCGCTCTCCTTGACAGGGAGTATAATCCTTTGGCAAACCTCATTGGCATTTTTATAGGCCGGCATTCTTTTAATTTGTTGTTTAGCCTTTTTTCCTATAATACTCTTTTCTTATGACGGTTTTCAATCGAGCTATGAAATCAACATAGGGTTTATTCTGGTCCTTGCACAATTTTTGTGGAACTTTGTCTAGACTCACCAGAAGGTACAATGCGGTCCCAAGCCTCTAGTCCAATTTTATTTACAAAGGTAAAAAATATCTTCATGTGTCAAAGAGAAGTCTGCTACGTCACTTGGATTAGCCTACATGCCAGACCTATAAGCACTTCATATGTAATAGCAGATCGCTGGCCTCCTCGGGCCAGAAATTTCTGAGCATGATCTCTAGCTAAATCATCACACCAGATGCGCCACTGCAAATATTTGCCTGGGGCTGAGTGTTTGGCATAAATTTTCCAATCTTGAGGCACAAGATTATTGTCATGTTTAACATAAGCCGTAAGCATTTGTTTTACATAAATAGATTGGGGCTCATACATAGAAACTGCCTTTTTTTTTTTTTTTTTTGAGACAGGGTCTTGCTTTGTAGTTCAGGCTGACCCTGAGCTCACTATGTAGCCCAGACAAGCCTGGAACTCAGCAATCCTCCTGTCTCTGCCTCCCGAGTGCTGGGATTACAGGCGTGAGCCACCATGCCCGACTCTGTGGTATGTGGTATTGATTGCTGGTGGGCATGAGTCACCACGCCCAGCATTGTATGTGGTTAC
>PVIC010043178.1:0-15828 GCA_004025085.1 Thryonomys swinderianus | reverse complement strand
GCAAGCGTAAGGACCTGAGTTCGATCCCCGGTTACCACATATAATGCTGGGCGTGGTGGCTCACGCCTGTAATCCCAGCACTCAGGAGGCAGAGACGGGAGGATTGCTGAGTTCGCGGCGGCTTGCCTGGGCACCATAGTGAGCTCAGGGCCAGCCTGAACTACAAAGCAAGACCCTGTCTCCAAAAAGCAAAAAAAAATAAATAAATAAAAATAAAAATAAAAAATACAAAAAATAAAAAATTATTGTTTGAAAACTCAGCATCATCCTTATCATAATCAACTGGAGTGTCCATAAATGCTTTGGCAGGCAGAAAAACAGAATGCAGAGTTTATGTCCCCAAGTGTGATGACTAATTTCAAACAATTAGAAATTGCTATGTTAAATCAATATACTGAGTTTCCAGCTGGTAAGAATATACATTCTATTAATTGATCAGAAGATCATTCATTTTCCAAGAAGATTCCAATCATCTTTCTAGAGAACTGTACTGTAGAGAGTCAAATATAGAAAGTAAAATGTGTGGAATGTAGAGAGTAGGATATAGAAAGTAAAATGTGAGTCTAGAGATAAGAACCTAGGACTCAGGACTGTGCATGCACTGACCGCGCAGGAGTGCACTTAGCCGATCAGCAGCCCTTGAACATGAAGGAGGATTGAAGGAGGCTGGACCGGAGACTGACAGCCGGATGCCCTCAGGGCAGCCACAGGGGAGCGTGAGCAAAGAGTAAGGGGCTCGGGAGCGAAAGTTAGTCCCGAGGGACAGGTGGACAGAGACAAGAGCTCAGATGGACGGGGAAGAGATAAGCCTGAAGGAAGGAAACGGCCCTAATAACAACTTGATTTTAGCCTAGTGAAATGGGTGTCAAATTTCTGATCCCAATAAACTGTGAGGTAATAAATGTCTTATTTTAAGCTGCTAAAGTTTTAACAACTTTTATAGAAGCAAAAGAAAATAAAATGAGGCAGTGATTTTATAATTCTCACATATCTAAATAATTTGGAGTATAAAAATTAACTGTCCATCAGGTAATAAGGGAACATAAATGGTTTGTAATATTTTTGCCTTCTGCTTTGCTTAGAAAATCACGTGGATTTTAAACACAATAAAAAGTATTTACTGTGAACTGTATGGATCAGAGATAAATAGCCTGTAACTTATGACATCAATACAAGCTATACCAGTGACTTTAATACAGAATTGGAAGAGAGTAGACTCATTTTTTTTTTGAGACAGGGTCTCGCTTTGTAGTTCAGGCTGGCCCTCAGCTCACTATGTAGCCCAGGCAAGCCTTGAACTCAGCAACCCTCCTGCCTCTGCCTCCCGAGTGCTGGGATGACAGGTGTGAGCCGCCACGCCCGGTGAGAGTAGACTCATTTTTGTATCAAAGAGGAAAGTATTATGTAAACTACCCAAATATGTGATCCAGGACCATCCTGTCCACATGTAGTTTATTCCCTACTGCATGAACGGCAGTGTCAAGTCAGTGCTTCCGCTATTCATGGCTTATGGACACAGAAAAACTATATTAGGAAATGTGGGTTTGGAGTTGAGGAGAGAGGGAAAAGGTTCTAAGCCAGACTTTTTTCTCCCACTTTTCTTCCTATTTACTTACCAGCATCTTCTCCCACAAACTCTACCAGTCCAGAAACAAACCATTCACACTGATATCTAAAGTTTCTATCTGTAGTTTCACTGAACCTGCAGCAAAATTCTCTAGCAGGTTCATACAGCATCCAGTATTCTGCTCTTTTCTGCATCACTATCATAGGCATATAATCATTTGATATCTTGATTACATTTTAAATGAAAGAAATACCTTTTGGTCCTACTTTCTGTCATCTTGGATCAAATCTGCAGCGGAACTCCTAGGAAAAGCTGCTAAGCCAGCATCTCTAATCAGCGCTCCTTCCTTGGCTCCTGAGTCTTGACTCCACCATCCTCTAAAAAGGCGCTTGTTAAAGTGCCCGTGACCCCCCTGCGGGCTTCAGCCCTCGATTTGCCGGACCTGTCAGAATCCTCTACCGCACTGGTCCTGTCTTCCTGGACAGTCCTCGGCCTCCGGTGCTGGCTTCTCCTCTCCTCTCTGTACAAGCGACACCAACTTACTCTGGTTAGTTTCTGTTTCTGTGACACAGTCATGGTGAGCTATGTCTTTATTTGTAATAAATAGGCTGCTTGCTTGCAAATTTCTATCTCAGACCTCCTTCTTGAAATTCTGACTGATCACTTTTGCAACATGTCTACTTTCATGTGAATGAAAGATCAAAAGCCCCAAACTAAATTTCCAACCTCTCTCATTCACAAATACCTCCATCCACAACCTGCCCGGTCTCAGAGCAACAGCACCCTCCCACCTCCTCAGCCGGTGACCTGGAGGGTGTCCTCAGCTTCTCGCTCATGCCCAATATCCTATCTAAACATTTTCTTCATTTTTTTTTTTTGCTCAAAATCCCCCACTTCTTACCACCTCCACAACTGTTCTCCTAGTTCAAGATCATACTGAGTCTCACCTGGATCCTCACAGCGAACCCTGATACGTTTATTGGCTTCTGTCTTTGCCAGTGTGTGACCTGTTGTCAACACAGCAGCTGAAATTGTCTTGCGTGCAGATCATTACTCGCTGCTCAGAACCCCGCAGCGTCTCTCGCTCAGAAGAGTTAAAAGCCCCATCTGACCAGGGTCAGCTTCATGAGCTCCCTACTCATCCCGTTCCTTGCAGTGTTCCTAGTTTCAAACATTTAATGCCTTAACTTTTTTTAAAAAATTGTTACAAGAAAACACATAGTACCCTGAATCACCTTTAAAATTCCCCTCTCATGTAGAATGCACTTGTCCCACCCTTCCTGCAACTTTCTGAAGCAGTTTTGGAAGTGCTGTCTTCCGAGAGTCTTTAGTTGGCCATCATGGCTGCCTCGCTGTTCAGAACAGATTCAAACGTACACCTTTCGCCGTTATTTTAATTTGGTGGAAAAGCCAGAAGTTGCACAGTGCCAGAGGTGGTGAACACAGAGGAAGAGGATGTACCGTTATGTGATTACATGCCTGCCTTTCTGTTAGATGGCCTTCAACAGCAGCACCTGCTATATTTTTCTAATCACATTTGCAAAGACAGTTGTGAAAGTAGACTTCTAGACTTCCAGAGAAAAGCAAGAATGATGGGATAAGTGTGTTAGAAATGAAGTGGAATATTTTGAAGGGGACTAGCGATGTATTTTTTACCATAATAAATTAAAAATGTAAATATTTAGCATATGTTTTGGTCACACCACTTATGCTGCTCTGCACCCTGGAACATTCTGAGGGTATTGAAACAAGTCAGACACACTCAGTCTTCACAGAAAAGTTCAAAACACAGCCATGAAGCAAGTTTAGAAATCAACAACTGAAATAGATTGTTTTAAGATATATATATCATAAAAACATAATCTATTTATCTTAAAACAGAATCTATCTATCTATCTATCTATCTATCTATCTATCTATCTATCTATCTATCTATGGAGGGTGGGGATTTTAGCTCAAGTGGTACCATACCTACCTTAAAGGACAGGGCCCTAATTTCAAGCCCCAGTACCACAAAGAAAAAAAAAAAGATGTATATAAGGACACAGGATAGTTGTACTCTGGCCAAATCTAAGTAGGGGTTTGGCAGCAGCGGAAGATAGAGAGAGCAGACTCTTCACTGAAAGTGTTTGCCGAGCCAGCCAGGGCCTCCGGGCCGTGGCAGGCTCTGTGGGCTCCCCGTGCTGAAGAGAACGGACAGAGTCGCACCCAGCTGAGCGCTGGTGAACCTTCCCTGGTCTTCGGAAACGACTTCTTTCACTTGAGAAAACAGGCTATATATAATTACAGTGCAAACGAATTTCAGGCTCTTTCAGAAGGCCATTTTAAAGCTCGGTCGTCTGTGTCTTTCCAAGTGAGTAGATTTCATGTTCACCTGCTCCTGTTATGAGCCCCCGTACTGACATGCGGCCCAGCTTTAGGGCTGAGTGTGCGCGTTTTCCTTCCTGCACACCTTTGTAGTTTCTTTTGCTTGTCTGTGTTTTCAGTGTTCTGAAAATAAGTGGAGGGTCGCTGCGGGCGACCTCGAGCGCCGATGCTAATTGCACCTCTCTGACTTGGAATCGCTTCGGTGGTGGAAGCCATTTATAGTTATTGCCTCTACAATCATTTAACAGGAAGAATTAGTTCCTTTGAAAGGTTAAGGTTTTAAAGATTCAAAAATGATTGCTGCCTTGCCTATTTTAGGATAATCATATTCACACATACACCCAGAGATACACTTCCTAAGTTATGAAATTCACATTGTCAGCCTCTGAGGTTACCCTGGTGTGTGATATTATTAGAATTTCCTGATTCCAAGTACATTATGAGCATTTTGTGATAGTTATTACTAACACAGACTGAACCTTAATGTTCTGCTTAAAAATTTAACAATGCATAAATAATGTCACATGGCAGTGAATCTGTGCACTTAAATCACCCTTTAATCAGTTTTGCTAAAAAAAAAAAAAAAAAAAACCCACTGAAACAGGAGTCTCACGTGTGTGAAGTGCCCTCTAGCGGTCAACAGTGCTCACTGCACCAGAGCCCGCCGCGGGAAGGGGGGGTACCAGGAGACTCGTCCCTCTCGCCTTCAGAGCACCGCGAGGGACGAGCCCCTCAGCTCTGCTCCCAGTGACCAGCGCGCTGGAGCCGACGACGCCCTGAGTTCAGTCATCGAGCAGAACAAGGGGAACAGGGACCGGAAGACAGCCCTGGGCGAGACGCTCTTACTCTTGGCAGGAACAGAGAGGGCTTGGAAGCAGGACAGTCTCTGCTGGCACAGCTGCAGAAATGACACAGCGTTTGCTGCCCAGGCTCCCGGGGAGACGTGCATGGGTGCCCTGTGCCAGGCACTGCCCCGGCCTTTCAACCACGTTCTCTCCTTCGAACTCAAAATCACTCAAAAGGATGCATTATGGCCCTAATATTGAAACAGAAACCTCCAGATGGAGAATAAACTCATTTGTCCATGTCACAGAACGAAGATTGAAACCATTACGGCCTAAACCCAAACCCCACTGATCCCTACACCTCTGTTCTCTGCACTACACAAACTGGGTGAGCGTTAGGTGGTGCTGATTGTCTTTCCCTCCCACTCTGAAGTGGTTTTCCACAGAAAGCCAGGTTTTAGCAACAGGAAGGGCACTTGAATAACATGCAAAACTCAGGAATATTTGCTTATAATTATCCATTTCTGTTAGCCAGAAAAATGCCTCTTGTCAAGATAGCCACAACCAACAACTTGAACCTGTAAACATGAAACATCAAGCAGTGACTTTGCAGATACCACTGAGAGTTAAAAATCTCGAAAGGGGAGAGAATTCTGGATTATTTGGACAGTTCCACTATAATCACAAAGAGACACTGTAACTCGAACTTGCACATAGACCTAATGGCAAAAACTAAAACTTTGGCATGTCTAGAATCATACATAGTAGCAAACAATTTGACTTTGAGTTATGCAAAAATGTCTTGTTACAATGCCAATATTATGATCCATAAAGCCACAAGTTATTATATACCATACTTCAAATAAACCTAAAATAATTGTTTTAAGGGAAAGATATCAAACAAGAAATAGTGCATATAACATGCTTTTATTTGTTTAAATTCTAGAAAATATAAACTAATGCAAGGTAATAAAAAGCAGATTATGGTGGTCTGGAGACCAGGAGAGGAGTAAAGAGAGGGAGAGAGGATTATAAAAGGACTTTATGAGTTAAATGCTCCTTTTACATATGCGGGGATGGTAGCCAACAAATAGATTTGCTCTCATGGAAAATCTGTTTGCACAGGAGTTATATTTTGTGGGAAGGAAGGCATAAATGGACGACATAATTTCCAAAGGTGATCACTGTTATGAAGGGACAAGAAAATAAAAGTTTGATGTCCTAGAGTAACTTGAGAAGGACCTGCATTCAGGCAAAACCCTGAACAAGTAGAACCTGAAACAGAGGAACAAAGAAAAAAATCCTAAAGAATAGAAAGTGCCTAGGGAATCCAGGGACAGAATGATGACCAATATCACAGAGCAAAAAAAAGAAAAGAAAAGAAAAGTGAAAGCAATACAGTGAGGATGTGGCGATTACTGTGCAGTGTGACCCCGTGTTGTGTATCCAGCTGGTGCTGAGAGTCTGAGGGCAGCTACTCCTTTCTTGACAGACGGGTGAAATGAGGGAGCAGCTGTCAGTCGTCAGTAGCAAAAAGACTGAATTTGTCACCTAGAGATAGGGACGCTAGTTCTTTGTCCTGTGTCTACAGCACTTTCTCACAGTAGTGTTTAATTTACACTGATTAAATTAGATTTGAAAATCATTCGGGAAGTATTTTAATTTTATATTTCAAATGTGAGGACTCTTTATAGCATTTATTCGCGAATTTTATATTTGTTCTTTTTTTAGTACATGTGCTGCCGAAGCGAGCACTATATTTGTTCTTTTTTATCACATCCTATTGAGCACTGCGGATTTAAAAGGTTGGGCTGTATTATTTTTAAACATTTTATTATTAGAGTTCACATCATAATCATAGCATTAAAAACTTGTACAATTACTACAGACAAGATCAGCATAAAAATTATACTGCTCCAGAAGAGGTGGTCCTGTGTCTCACCAAACAGGGGCTCTTACAATCCGTGCGGTGCCCACGTCTCCTCTCAAGGACAGAGCCGGACCCTGGGCCGCTCCGAGCAGCTTCCCCGGTGCTGCCCTCTACCGCCGCCGCGCGAGTCGGTGCCCTGGAGTCGGCGGGCAGCTCTGAAGAGCTGGGAGTTTCTGCTTGGTTTCCTTAATCAAAGTCAACGCAGAAAGATTCCATGACTCCATTTTAAAATAGATGTGGAGCCTCGTAAATACTGTTTGCAAAATTTGGAAGGAATCAGACTAACCACCACATGGAGTGAAATCCACCTTAACTTTTGTCTATTTACAGGAGTCATGGAATTAAGAACGAAACTGTATTGAAAATTAGCTCTGGTTCTAAGAAGCTTGCTTATATGAACAGCATCTCTAGATAATTATATAAAAATAAGATGATAAAAGACAAAAATAGATACTTCATAAACATTGATGTATCTTATATTTTTTAAGTTGTACATTTAAACATTCTAGTCGACGGAGGACCGCCCCACCCTCAAACAAGTGAAAATAGCCTTGATAGATAGGAGGTCAAGTGATATAAACTGTTTACTAGAAAATATTGCAGTGTGGATCAAAATATGCCAGCTATTTTCTCTAGAAATTCTGCTACTATATCCTAAAGCTTTCAAATTTATTCACCAGAGAAATTCCACACACACACACTCACGTTCATTCCCACCAGCCTCCTCACTGTCAGAGAATCCTGATGATGACTTGAAAGTTCTTGGAAATTACACTTTTCTGGCCTCAGCTTTCTATAACTGTAACAAGTACCTAAAACAATCAACTAATAAACAGAGAATTTATTTTGGCTCCTAGTTTCAGAGGCCCCCGCCCACGGCTAGCTGTGCCCATGGGAGCACCGAGGCAGGGAGACCCTGGAGGCCAGCCCGGAGGAAGGGAGCCGGGTCAGGTCTCCTGGAAAGTCGCGTTCCCATGGCCCTGAGGCCTCACGGCCTGTTCCTGGACGGGCTTCGTCTCTCGGAGCACTGTTGGGGCCGTATGTCTAATGCGAGGACCGTGAGTGACACTATTCAAGCCATGCAGTTGCACTGTGCTAACTAGTAATATGATAAGCTTGTTCTGTAACTTCGGGAGAAATAAGGGGACCTAGCCACCATTTACTGGAATGAGAATAAGGGAACTACCAGGCGAGCAGCCAAAGAGGCACCAACAAGGATGGAGCAGGCGGCATCTTTGAAATCTCAAAGAAGCCCAAACTGCAGATCAGCCAAAATAACTGACCATACTGTAAAATATCTCATTGTACTTTAAACCTTTGTGGGAATGTATATTCACAAAAATAATTTTTAAATATTACATTAGACCACGGATTTAACTCACGGTGGTATGTGCTGACCTTGCAAGTTAGACCTGTGGTACTGCAAAAAATTAAAATATTATATTAGCTACTATATTAACAAGATAGATGACACAGTATCTCAACTAAAAATGTGAGAAGTGAAACAAACCAATGTGCAAAGACAAATGTAGCATGATGTCCCTTAATGTCTAATTTAAAAATATCAGACTCACAAAGACCGAGAGCAGAGGCCTCGGGCACAGGTGGGGTCCGTGGGAGAGGACGCGCTTCTCACACGGCCCAGTTTCTGTGAGGGACGAGGCAGTTCTGGCCATCTGTTGCACAGAAGGGCAACTACAGTTAGCAATAATATATTGCAGATTTTGAAGTAACTAAGTATATTTTAAACATTCTAACCTCAAAATTTTTATGGTAATAGATACAGTAATTAGCCTAATTTGATCTTTCCATGTGTCCATTAAAATATCCTGCTGTATTCCATGAATATATACAACTGTTATTTGTCAAATAAAAACAAAAATTCTAATAAATAAAAGTGGATATAAATACTTGGTCTCTTCCCAGTTTGGACTATGTATTTATCCCTATGAAGACAGGTCCATATAAGCAATATAGATGAAAAGGTAAGTGAAGTAATAGTGCGTTTTTATTGTGTTTGCCATACACAGTAGTAACATTTGTTTTGGGGGACTGACACGTCTATATAACAAAGCTTGATCATTTTCAATCTCTTTAGCCCCCTCTGCCCATTCCCCGATGCCCTTCTCCATCTTCAAAAAGTCACTACTGGACCTTTCTGTGTATGAAGATAAATTTAAGTAAACTGAAAACTGCTTCCTATAATCTAATGTATTTTCAAAACTCACATTAACTTTTAGTGGGATATTTTGCATATATGACTACAAGAGTATAAATATATATGCAAATGTTATCCATCCTATCTTTGTAGTAATAACATAGTGGGTACTTTTCATTTATCATCTCTCTTTTTATTTTGGGGGTGGGACTAGACAAGTCACTTTGTAGTTCAGGCTGGCCCTGAGCTCACCATGGAGCCCAGGCAAGCCTCGAACTCAACAATCCTCCTGCCTCTGCCTCCTGAGTGCTGTGATTACAGGCGTGAGTATCATCTCATTTTTGCTTTCTTATTGTCTTAATTTTTCTAAAATGAATATAAATATCATGAATATAAAATGCCATTAGGGGTGACAACTGTTCCATCTTCATGTTGATAGCACATTTTTTTTCTTTTCTTTTTTTTTTTTTTTTTTTTGAGACAGGGTCTTGCTTTGTAGTTCAGGCTGGCTCTGAGCTCACTATGTAGTCCAGGCAAGCCTCGAACTCAGTAATCCTCCTGTCTCTGCCTCCCGAGTGCTGGGATTACAGGTGTGTGCCACCACACCCGGCATTGATAGCACATTTTTAACCTCCATGTTAAATCCTGGTCACTTCAGTGTTGTTTTGAAAGTTCATAAGAATAATTGACATCAATTGAATTACATACATCCTAGTATTTCACCTTCAAACTTTAACACAGAGAAGCCCACATAATCAAGGCTGAACCTACTTGAGTTTTTCTCTCTCATCAGTGCTGTGGAATTCTAGGGTTTCATGGCTATTCCTCCCCCATCAGGTCTTATCAGTTCTTAGAGACAGAGCAGAGTGAGTCCTTTTCCCAAGGAATACCAGTCACTTGATGGTTTTCTTGCTGTGCCAAACAGTGGTTTTTAGGCATTTTAAATCATACAGCACTCTAGGAAAATGATGGAAAACATTATCCACACCACAGGAACCTCCGTCCCCCAAAAAAGTAGGTGCAGCTATCTTGATTTAGGCAAAGTGGACTTCAAGCCAAAATAGGTCAATAGAAGCAAACATCAGTACATATAGGTTAAGGAAGCACTGCAGCACGAAGACATAACGATTATTAACATTTACACGCTGAACAATAGCCCACCCAACCTCAAAAGCAAGTACTAAAAGGCATAAAAGTTAACATAAACATAAACACAACTGCAGTGGGGGATCTTACTACCACGCTACTCCACATAGATCAATCAGACAAGAGAAAGAAAAGAAAAACAAAGAAATAACAGAGTTGGACCAAATCTTTGAGCAAAAGGGCCTAATAGATATCTACAGAGTGTCCCACCCAACAACATCAGCATACACATTCTTTTCAGGAGTCGAGGGACCTTTCTCTAAAAACAGACCACAGACTAGCTAATAAAATAAGTTTATGTAAGTAAGTCCCTAATTTACAAATGAGTTCCACTGAAGGAAAAACACTGGTAATATTTGGTAAGTTGAATTAATAAGTCTGACACAGTGAGTGCTATCCACTTTTGACACAAATATATCATGGATACTGCATTTTCCCTCCCAGCAGTCACCTGCACATCACCGCTGCTTTTCCTCTTGCTTCCAGACATCCTGCTCTCTAACGGAGCACTCTGTGCATCACAGCATTACACAGTAAGCACAGAGCAGCACACCTGTGACAATGTCCAGAAGATGCATAAACTACTTCTGTGATTTGTTTAGGTCTACAAGTACTCCTAATGCAAAGTCCATTCCTACCTGTGAAAGTTGGCAACTTGAATTTTGTAAGTTGGGGACATTATAAATGTAAAACAATTGAAATTATACCACAGATATTATCTACCAGATCAATGAAACTAGAAGCTAAAGGCAAAATAAATCATAGAAATTATACACATATATGGAAATTAAATAGTACATCTTTGTTTTTTTCACTTATGACCTTGCACTTGTGAGGCAGGTTACCAGAACCACTGAGCTAAATCCCCAGCTCAAAACAGCATATTCTTAAAAGAAAAAGTAGCTGGGTATGGTGGTTCATGCCTGTGATCCCAGCACTTGGGAGGCAGAGACAGGAGGATTGCTGAGTTCGAAGCTTGCCTGGGCTACATAGTGAGCTGAGGGCCAGCCTGAACTACAAAGTGAGACCCTGTCTCAAATAAATAAATAAATAAACAAACAAACAAACAAACAAAAGAATGGCAAAACAAATTAAAGAAAAAATAAGACAGTTTCTAGAACTAAATGATAATACATACATTACATACATACATACGTACAACAATAATACAACATACCAGGACTTAGGAGACACATAAAAGAAATCCTAAGAAGAAGTTTATAGCTGTGAATACTCACATTACAAAAATAGAGCAATCCTGAATAAGTAACCTAATTTATGCATTCCAAAGTCCTAAAAGAATATATATAATCCAAACTTAAAGCTAGTATAAGGAAGGAAATTATAATGCTTGGAACAGAAATAAATGAAATTGAGACCAGAAGAAAAAAAACACAGCAATTAATGAACAAAAGAGTTGGTTCTTCAGAAGAATAAGCAAAATAGATAAATTTTTCACCAATCTATCCTGAAACAAAAGGGAAGAGAAGGCCCAAATCAATGCAATTAAAAGTGAAAAGGTAAAATCAAAATGGACACTGTACAACTAAAAAATATATTAACAACTATTTTGTAAAACTGTATACCAATAAATTGGAGAATTCAGGAGAAATTTAGATTTCCATGTACATATAAATTACCAAAACTGAACTGAGAAGATTTAAAACCTTTGACAATCTGGTAACAGGCAATAAAATTGGAGCAGAAATAAAAAACCTACCAACTAGGAAAAGCCCAGGTCCAGATCAAGTAACTCCCAAATTTTACAAAAGCTTCAAGGAAGATCTAACACCAGTATTCTCCAAGCTCTTTAATAGAGTTGAAAGGAAAGGAATATCCCAAATGTCATTCCCGGAAGCTATGTTACCCTGACTCCACATGAGACAAGGATCCAACCAAAAAAGACAACTCTAGGGAAAACTTTTTGATGAATGCAGATACAAAAACTCTCAACAAATTACTGGCAACCAGAATGCAAAAACTTATCCAAAAGATACATTGTAATGAAGTAGCTTCTTCCCAGGGATGCAAAGATGGTTCCATTCATGTAAATTAATAAATAGAATACATGAGACAAATAGAACCAAGGACAAAAGTTGTATGTTCATTTCAATGGACAAAAAAAAGTCTTTGGCAAAGTCCTACCACCTTCCTTCATAAAAATGTTCAAAAAAATAGGTGTAAACATCCGTTAATGACCAACCTACTACCAACATCATATTCAGTGGGAAAAGACTGAAGACATTCCTGGGCCAGAGGGTTAGCTCAGTGGCTCCGGCGCCTGCCTCGCAAGCGCAAGGTCCTGAGTTCGATCCCCGGTAACCACATATAATGCTGGGCATGGAGACACGCCCACCAACAATCAACACCGCATACCACAGTGCCGGACGTGGTGGCTCACGCCTGTCATCCCAGCACTCGGGAGGCAGAGACAGGAGGGTTGCTGAGTTCGCGGCGGCTTGCCTGGGCACCATAGTGAGCTCAGGGCCAGCCTGAACTACAAAGCGAGACCCTGTCTCAAAAAGCAAAAAAAAAACAAAAAAGACTGAAGACATTCCTTTTAAAGTTAGGAAAAAGACAAGGTTGTCCACTATCATCACTCTTGTTCAACATAGTGTTCAAAACATCACCCAGAGAAGAAAAGGAAACGAAGTGGCTATGTACAAGAAAGGAAGAAATCAAATCGTCATAATTTTCAGACTACACAATCCTCTACCTAGAAGGACCCAAAAAATCTCCAGTAATTAATAACTAAATTTAGTAATTTAGTAGGATGGAAAATTAACACACAAAATCAATATTCTTTCTGTACACAATAATGAACTCATTGAGAAAAAAAACTAGGAAAAATGCCTTTCACAATAGCAAGAAAAATTAAATACTTAGGAATTAACCCAAGGAAATGAAAGTTTTCTACAATAAAAACTACAAATACCCATCAAATGGAGACTGGATAAAGGAGATATGTGTTTTTAAAAAATAAAATGGAGCATTAGTCTGTCATAAAGAATGATGTTTGAGTCATTTATACTTAAATGGACATATCTTGAGGACATACCAAAAGTGAAATAAATAGGTCATAGATGTGTAAATACTATATCTTTTCTCTGGCATGAGAATCTGAAGATGTAAATGAGTTCTAGAATGTATGATAGATGTTGTGAAAGAGAAAATATTCAAACGGAAAAGGGTAGGGGTAAATGAGGTGCAAGAAAAAAATGATGTTAAAAAGTAAACAAAGCATATGTATATGGGGAGGGGATAGTAGGGTGGGTAGGGGAGTGGGGAAAATGAGAATTAAATCATATCATATATTGGTACACATTCTCAATACTAAGTATGATCATGATGCATATATAAATTGTACCAATAAAGAATTCAGTTAAAAAACTCCAGTACTCTGAAAAAGGAAATCGAAAGGACCTCAGAAAATGAAGATATTCCCTGTTCCTGGATAGGCAGAACCAGTATAGTCAAAATGGTCATACTTCCAGAATTGACCCATAGATTTAATACAATCACAATCAAAATTATAATAGCATCCTTCACAGAATCGGAGGGTCATCATGCACTAAAATGAAGTCAAAATGGATAAAAAAACTAAATTTAAAACAGAAGCTTGTTAGAAGATAAGAGATAAAACTTTTGACACTATGGATGTAGGTGAGAACTTTCTGAACAGAATTCTGGTTGCACAAAAAAACGGTACTAAAAACACAACTAATGGAATCATATCAAATTAAAATCTTCTGCCTTATAAAACAAATAAAAGACAAACTACAAAATGAGAAAAAAAATAACAGCTATTCCTCAGAGTACTAATATGTAGAATATATAAATAATGTAAAAATTTAGATCCCAAGAATAAAAGACCCAATTAAATAATGGAATCAAAATGACTATATACTTGACAGAAGTACAAATGGACAATAAATACATAAAATGTTTGGCATCACTGGTCATTAAATACAAATTAAAACAATACTGATATTCCAGCCCAGAAAGAATGGCTGTCATCAAGAAATCAAATAATAACAAGTGCCAGTTGAGACCAGGCAAGGAGGAGGATTAGTTCTACATAACTGACAGGAATGTAAACTAGCACCAAACAGTGCTGTGGAAAGCAGGATGGAGACTCCTCAAAAATCTAAAACCAGAAATTACATTTGACCCATCCAATTCACCTATAGTTATTTTTTCAAAAGCGTTAAAGACATATTACAATAATGTATACAAACTTGCGTTTATAAGCAGAACAATTCAAAATAGCTAAATCTTGGGTGCAGTCTAAAAGCTCATCAGATGAGTGGTTAAAGAAAATATGGCGGCTGGGCGTGGTGGCTCATGCCTGTAATCTCAGCACTTGGCAGGCAAAGGAAGGCGGGTTGCTGTGAGTTCAAGGCCAGTCTGGGCCACATAGTGAGTTCAGGGACAGCCTGAACTACAAACCAAGACCCTGTCTCAGAGAGAGAGAGAGAGAGAGAGAGAGAGAGAGAGAGAGAGAGAGAGAGAGAGAGCAAGAGAGAGAGTGAGAGAGAGAGAGGAGAGAATGAAAAGAAAGAAAAGAGAGAAAGAGACAGAGAAAGAGATGTGGACGGAATACTCTTCTGCCTTAAAGAAAGACGAATGAGTCAGTTATATAAATGGTAAATGGATCCATTTTGAGATCATAATGTTAAGTGAAATATATCTGAAACAGAAGCTTAAATATAATATAGTTTTTCTTATATGAGAAAGCCAAAATATAAATAAAAAGCAAAATAAAAGACTGATAATAGGAGGTATGGAGATAGATCTTTCTCAAAGGAGAAGGGATGTAGAGATGAAAGGAAAGGGAAAGGAAAGAAGGGAGGGAAAGGGATTAAAAGGGAGGGGCTAAAATGTGTTAGGCACATGCACCAGCCCCACACAAGGGATACATTATGCACTGCAAACACAAGTAATTACACAAAATTGTGCTTCTGTTCCCAAACACACTATTCTCCATCTGGCTTCTGGTGTTTCTTCTCTGGAGCATGCACACCTCTCATGTCTGGATATATGTAACCTGCTTTTCAAGTAATCTGGCTCTCGCTCTGACTCATTCCCCGGATAGCAAAGATTTTTGTATTTTTGGTCCGTGTTGTATCCTCTGCACCAAGAAAAGAATTTCCTTGTGATCAATGTTCAATAAATAAAATGAATAGTTTTAAATTTTTATAAAATCATCTATAGAAGAAATTACACATATTTTACTGGGTCTATTTTTAATTGTGTGTATAATATTTTTTCTTATGTTAAAAATTATGTACTGTATTTTTGTTACATTACATATGCACATCACAACTACACTCCACATTGAGAATTTGTACCAGTATATGACACAACTTAATTCTCATCTTCCCCTCTTGTACCCACCCTACCTCCCCCCGCCCCTATATATGCAAGCATTGTGTTTTATTTACCATCAATTTTTTATGTACTATGTTTTTAACTTACAAAAGCTTTCCTGTACACATAAAAAATCATTCAAACTATATTTCTCTCATTATCAGATAAAAAATTCTTCTATGAATCATTGTATCAGTCTTTTCTCAGATTTCCTTAGATGATTTACTGTTTTCCAAAGTTTTCCATTGAACAAATATTTGAAGGCAACTCATTTTCTTTGTTAGTCATATGCTTTATTCTAGTCACTGAAAGAAACTTTCCTCTATTCTTAGAATTTAAGTTTTGTCAAAGCAAATTTATCTCTTTTCTTCATAATTTTGCCTAGATCTAATCTATATATTTGCATATTTTAAATCCCATAAAATTATATTCTTCTGTGGAAGATTTTATTCTGTTCTATTTATTCCAACATCTTCCACAGGCATGTATCTTTTTTTTTTTTTTT
>PVIC010043177.1:0-15520 GCA_004025085.1 Thryonomys swinderianus | reverse complement strand
CTGAGTTCGATCCCCGGTTACCACATATAATGCTGGGCGTGGTGGCTCACGCCTGTAATCCCAGCACTCGGGAGGCAGAGACAGGAGGATTGCTGAGTTCGCGGCGGCTTGCCTGGGCACCATAGTGAGCTCAGGGCCAGCCTGAACTACAAAGCAAGACCCTGTCTCCAAAAAGCAAAAAAAAAAAAAAAAAAAAAACCTAATATGGTTGTAGGTTGGGTCTCTTAGAACGGGCTAGATCTACAATGCAATAACAGGACAAAGAAAATGATGCTGGAACCGAAGGTGTAAATGAATGCTGAAATGTTTGGCAGGTAGTGTGAAATTGGAGCAAAATGTTCAAAAGGAAAAGGGAAAGGGCAGGTATGGTTAAGTAAAAAATGGAAAGGAAAAATTTGATCGTTAGAAAAAAGGAAACAAAGCTTATGGGAGGGCAGGGGAAAGGGGAAAATGAGAATCAAGATATGTCATGTACAAGTACAAATTCTCAAGTTGAATGTGACCATACTGTATGAATAAAAAATGTACCAATTAAATCAATTTTAAAAAAGAATGTGCTGGGCTCATATGGTAGGAGAAAGTAATGAGGGGAAAGAATAAATATGATTTGAAAAGGAAAAGCAAGCACATGTTTATAGGGGGTGGGGCTTGTGGGTGGGGATATGGATAAAAACAAGAATTAACTCATGGCATATACTGGTACAAATTCCCCAATGTTGAGTGTGATTGTGAGCTGTATATAAAATGTACCAATAAAGAATTTAATTAAAAAAAAAGAATGTGATGCAGGGATTAGTGGTGCAGCACAAAGAATAAGGGTGCCCCCTCCCCAGGTGTGAGAGCAAGCACCTCTCTCTCAGGTGGCTCACCTGGGCAGAGTGAAGGGGACAGGATGAGGCCTGCAGTCAGCACTGCCACTTGGTGGTTGCTGCTTTGCTGTCTCCTGCTTCCTACCAAACATGCCAGGAGCTGCTTCTCCTCTATGGTGCCACTCCACCATTACACCCTGCCCTGGAGCCAGCTGACTATGCACCAAAACTTCTATAAACTGTGATCAAAATAAATCTTTCCTTCTTTAACTTTGATTGTTAAGTATTTTGTCTCAGCAATAAGAAAATTAACTAAGACAATATATAATCACATCATTAAAGTATACATTGAAAAGACAAATGTATTAGTGCACAGAAATCAACAATTCTCCAACTTTTTGATATTAAGTGGATGATTAAAGTTTAAATATTACAAGTAATTTTCAGATGCATCTCTTGTAGAATAGAATTAAAAATGAAATGTATAATTTAAAATCTTTGTTTGATATTTTTCTATAGTTCTTTGAAAAATTGGACAACCAAATGTATGTTTTGCATAAAATGAAAGTGAGATCTCTTGCTTTTTGATAAATACATTCCAAATAAACAAAAAAATTATCAATAAGGTAATATTATATTTTATATTCTAGTCAAGGCTCAGCTTATTAGGCTTTATTATTAATGATTAAATTTTATAGAAACTGATTACCTAGATCTCTTAAGACTGAGAGCAACAAGCTAGTTACTCATAACAATTCTATAGATGGAATATGAGTTTATAATCCAATAAAAAAGTAATATCATATGAGACATATAACTTGTAATACACAAATCAAAATTCTCAAGTGATAATTCTTATCACAATTTTTTGTTTTGAGACAGGGCCTCACTTTTTAATTCAGGCTGGCCCTGAGCTCTCTATGTAGCCCAGGCAAACCCTGATCTCATCAGTCCTCCTGCCTCAACCTCCTGAGCGCTGGATGTATAAGTGTGAGGCACCACGCCCAGCATTATGGTATGTGCTACTGATTGCTTGTGGGTATGAGTCACCATGCCCGGTATTGCTATATGTGGTTGCTGGGGACTGAACTCAGGACATTCCACTTGCTAGGCAGGTGCTGGAACCACAGAGCTAAATTCTTATCATCATTTTTAAGGAAGTCAATTCACACAAATATCAATAAAAGACATTAAAAATAAATTCACACAATATTTCAAAAGTATTAACTAAAACAGAACTCTTCTACAATGTGTATTTGATAAGAAAAATCTCCAAAAAGTGAAATATTGGCATGTGTTCAAGAGCATGCATTTCTACTTTGGGGTCTCCTCAATAGATCTCTCCAAAAAAAACAAACAATGAGAAGCTTGTCAACTAAGAAATTTAAATACAATGACAACATCACTATTGTAGCATTTTATTTGGAAGGCATTAATTGCTACAGGCATGCTGCAAAGTTTACTTGATGGTTCGGTTTTCTTTATATTTAAAAATATTAAACAAACATACATATAAATGCATGACACTAAGGATTCTTAGTGCTTGTGTGTAGATACTGCAGGGTTTCTGTGAATATTAGTGGGATGGCACAGATCTGCTCAGTGCTATATTTTTATTTCATATTAGCAGTAGATTATTCAGGGTATTTGCATTTGTCCTATCAGCTCTAACTAAAGTCAACACATCTAACAATAATAAACCTTTAAACTCAACTGACTTTAAGAACTGCTGCAGGTGTTCTTAAAGTTCCAACATCCGTTCCTTACGGCAGAAAGTTCTACATTTAACATACTGGTGTCACTTGCTATGTTACTTATTTCTCAGTGAAGGTTGTTTAAAACAACTGAATTTTTATGTAGGTCTCTGCCTCAAGGCAGACAATTATGAAATAGTGCTAATTTATTTATGAACTGGTCAAAACAACTGGTTACAAAATAAAAAGGAGCCCAAAAGAAAATCACTTCATCTAATTTCCATTTTCTATATAATTAGCATACGTATTTTATCAAATCATTTCTACTGAGTGATTTTTGGAATGTCATATTTTACATACTAGAGTCCTACCAAACATCAAATCCATTGGGCATCACTCCATGTTCCAAGCAACACGCTGATAGAGCCTTTAAAAGACTGGGAGGAGAAGCCTGAGCTCCAGGACCCCACTCCTACTTCAGCCAGATCAACTAGGGTTGTATTTTGAATCTTCACATTGACTTATCTGACATAATGCTTATAATTCATACATGAATTATAAGGTTAACTACTAATTGTCTATCTCCTCCATTTTACAGAGGGATAAAAGGAAGTCATGGAAAATAAGTCCCACTCACTATGTGAAAGAGTATAATAAGAGGATCCTTGAAACAGAATCCAGTTTTTCTAGTTCGATATGTAGTCTTCTGCCCTGCTGCACTTATGGCACCTAGCCTTCCTCAGAATAGATGACCAGACAGAGAAAGGACCCTAGACAGAAGTGACCTGATCTCACAGTTGACATATTGTCCACTTCTACCATATTTTATTGGCAGCATAGACTAACCATGGCTCTAGGTGAGAGGGAATGCATAAGGATGTGAATGCTAGGAGACAGAAGCCCTGAAGGGCAGCTTGATGAAAAATTAATACAGTGACACATCCCATTTTGATCACCTGAAGGATGCTGTAGTTAAACTGAACACAAGAGTGAAAACAGATTACATAGGTAATAGTGTTCCAAATGTTGAGACAGTATAGTTAAATGTATAAAACGTTCTTGAGGCACGGAATTAATATATATGAGTTAAACCTCAGGTTTTTGAGTTGCAGTAGGTAATATCGACTACTCCAGAGTCCTGGTTACCTTCACATAATATTAGGATTAGCAGCAAAACATTAATTTTCTATACTGCCTGTATAAATCATTTTCCCTAGGATTGAATGATAAGTACAATCATTAAAACAAAGGACAATTTAGAATGGATATACCCTCTAATTTTGTCCACAATAGTGACTAACATCTCTCATCTAGTCTTATACACAAAGAATACAATTTTATTTATTTATTTATTTATTTATTTATTTATTTATTTATTTATTTATTTATTTATTTATTTTTTGAGACAGGGTCTCGCTTTGTAGTTCAGGCTGGCTTTGAACTCACTATGTAGCCTAGGCAAGCTTCGAACTCAGCAATCCTCCTGTCTCTGCCTCCCGAGTGGTGGGATTATAGGCGTGAGCCACCACGCCCGGCCAAAGAATACAATTTTAAATCATCTCTTTATATAGCAACCTCTGTTGTAACAACCTCCGTTGTGTAAGTGGATTCCTAGTAGTATCATTATATACAAATTAAAGTACAATAAATATTTTAAAGGGACTTCTTGAAAGTGATAATATTGAAGGAGACTAAAATGAAAAAAAAATGACATTGATTGGACACACATATCCACACTCATGTAAAGAATCACTCTGAATTTGGGAAAAAAATCTTGAGAAATTTTCAAAAAATGAAGACAACGCATAAATCAAACAGCCCAGTATCAGTGAAGTTCAAGAATGCCAGAAACCACTAATCAAGTTGTTTGAGGAAATGAAGTTTATGCCCAATTACTCCTTATCCCATCACAAGTCCATTTAGAATGTGGAAATTGCAGAGCAGGATAACAGCACCTAAAACAGGGACTGTCACAGGAGAGAGGTCAGTAAGTACCTGTTGACTGATGAAAGAATATATTTGCTTAAATAATTTCTCCTTAGAATAGCCCATGGTCTGCTTAATAATTACATCAAATTTAAGTATTGAGAAGCCTGTGTTTTCATCAGCAAAGAGAGCCACGCCCTTTTGTGGCTATCTCCACACAGTGGGAAATATTTTGCATGTGTTTTCAGCCAGTCTAACTTACTCATGTCACCAGTGTGCCCCCAACAGTGAATAGAGCCACTGACCCCATGGCTAATCCTCATTAGCTGAGGTCAAATTTCCGATTTTCCACGTGTTTCTTTGCCCTGGTCACCTTGATCTCCATTAAATGCTAGCAGCTGTCATGCTACTCTGTTCAAGTCACATATTTGACATGGGATGATTTAGATATTTGTTCACACCTTTCCATCATAGACTCAAATGCAGTGGTTTATTCTGTGAATAAGAAAATAGTGCTCTTTTCTCTGGACTTGGTTCTCAATGAGGGTAATGTCATGGCAGAGATAATGAGATCTCATTTAGTTTCCATTTTATAGAAACTAAAGTTCCAAACTAGATTTTGTGGGGTTTACAGAATTCATTTTGCTTTGCCTGTCTTCTACGTGTTTTTCCAACAAACTATTTTCTCTCTCATTCCACTCCAGTCATTCTAGCCGGCTTCGTTCCTACCATCCTTCCTACTGAATGTTTCTTCCCTCAGATAACTACATAATTCCCTCCTTCTTTTCTCTGTTCAAGTATCACCTTTTCAAAGATGGCAACTAAGAAGCATTCCCTCCTAATTAGTTCTGCTCGACACAAATCACAGTACTCTGCTTTACCGCTGTGGATCATTTAATAGGATTTGTGGTGCCTGACATATTTTATATCTGTTTATGGCATATTTTCCTTGAAGAAGACAATTATGGTGTCAAGACCTTATCAATCCACTTTTTACTAGATCACTTGGTATAAGAACAGACAGTAAAAGGATTGGGGAGCTAAGCGGGACAGTGCCTGCCTGGTAAGCACAAGGCCCTGAGTTCAATTCCCAATACAAAAAGAAAAAAATAGAACATGCAGTAAATAAGTTGACAAATACATAAATAAACAATATTTAATACATTTTCATTTCAAGAAAATAAGTGTTTGGAAATTGATTCTATAGTATAAAAAACATTGATATACATATTTGTAAATGGAATCTTCTAAATAGTTGGACACTGCATACTTAAAATAGAAGAAAAGTTCTCGTTACTATTTTATAAGAAATTAAACATATTTTTACTTTTTCACTGACATAAAGATGGTATCAATAGATAACAATTAATAAGATGTACCTTAATCCTGAATATAGAATAGAAAGCTTGACTCCAAATTCCTCAGTCATGTAACTCTCCTAAGTGCACTAAAGTCTGACTCTGATTTATTAATTAAAGGATGGCTCATCAGAATTTCTTGGCAACAAGCAGCATGATACATAAAGAAGACAAGGAATGCTCTTTGAAAATCTTACTGTTCAACACTTTGTGTGACAAATCTCTGCTGTCTTTCAGTAGCATCAATTTAAATGCAAATTCACTATTTCCCTCTTGAAACAATAAATAATTCTCCTGCAAAGCACTGATTTAGCTTGTCCATCATTTCTTCTCAATTTACTTATGTATCTTCTCTATGCTTGCTCCATCTGTCATAGTTATTTGATAATGTGTCTGTTATGGTTATTGAAACAAATTGTGAATCAAGTTAAATGCATGAAACGGAGATTCAAGTTAATACGATGAATCTGATAAGTTCTTGTGAACAGTTAATGTGGTCAAATACCACTTTTCGGTTTTCTCTGTTGCCTCTCAGATTCACTGATATGTCTCCTTTTGTGACTAAAAGAACAAGGAACAATTTGTCAGAGCTTTGAGTATAAGGGAAGAGATCAGTAGATGTAGTGGGAAAGCACACATTTCTGTTTTCACCTCGTGAACTACCCTGGATTAATTTTAGAAAATGGAAATTGTTCCCTCTAAGTCAGGCTTGCCAGTGCTTTGCAAAATTTGAGGCATATTTTTTAAAGTAACAGTTACAGAGCATCCTGTGTAAGGATGTAATTAAATGACATAATATAAAATTTACCTACATAGTCATATGTCAATTGACAATAGGGAAATACCTTGAGAAATGGATTGCTAAGAAATTCCATTGACACAAACCTAGTTAGCTCTCATCAATCTCTGGTGGGGCTCTTGATGCAGTAAACACAAGATATCTAAGTCTGCTGCCACTGGAACTCAGATGCTACTTTACAGCAAACTTTCTCTTTCAGTAAGTAGAAACACACATTGTAATAAAAACATATGGTAATATGAACGAGTAACCTAGCCTCATAAATGTCAAGCCTTACATACTACACATAATCATAATGCCAGACTTTTAGAAGGCTGGGAGTCTGGCATGTTTGTTCACACCAGCATTATCAGACACAGGCCAAATGCATCTGCTACCACATGACAATACCTAGAACGTCCCACAGCAATGAGGATTTTCAACACCATTATAATCTTAAGGGAATTCCGTCATGTATATGATCTGCCCTTGACTGAAACACTATTATGTGACACATGACTGAGGGTGTATAATTTGTGCATATATAATAGTATTTGTGTGTGTGTATAATGACATTTCCAGTAAAATCTTAATATCCAGCTTTTCTTAATAACTCTACGTATTATTAGGCATAAATTTCCACATGCAGATTATGAGGCAATTGTGTCCTTTATATAAAATATGTAAGTAGTTGTATCTTTGACATAAAATATGTTCCACTATTTTATGCTTTTTGTTATGGGCTTGGCAAACACAACAGCACACTAGCACAACTCCCATAAGAAAATTATTGGTCATTTTAAAACCAAACTGATCAAATCACGTAGTATTTAGGAAATACATTAATTGAGTTCATTAACTTTATTAAATATATTTGTTAAGATAAATTGACTTGATATCCTGAGTTTATCATGTACTTATACTATTTCTCTGTGATCAATAAAATGTATACATTAGGTAATATTTTTACAGAATGAATTTTTTTTATTTCTCTTGACTCTACTGTAGCATGGGAATTTTGGTTTCAAAAATTGATGAAATTTTTTCTTTAAATCATTTTAAATGAAATGTGAAAAACTGTTTTGAATTTTCATTTGATAACTAGGACCTTTTTGATCATGCTAGTGTCAAATGATGTTAGCAAGCTACCAACAAGCATAATATAGAGTCCTAAGCTATATTAACTCCATCACCAAGAAACATTTCAGATTAAAACTCAGATACTGTTCACCATTTCTCTTGCCATTTAATGGATTCTGTATCAAATAATACAGAAGGAAGTTTTTTTAAAAAATATTACATAAAGGCAGTATTTATTTTGTATTAATGTAATAATAAGCTGGGTGTCAGTGCTTGGTTGGTTTCCTTTTAATTTCATAGTTTTCCCTGACTTCCTGACAACCAGGCCTACTCTCAGCCTTGCAAATAAATGTAATTTTACTAAAATGAAATCTTAGAAAGAGGACGTGTTAACTTACTATTTCTCATCTCTAGCAATGATACACATTATTTAGAAATCTGCATCAATCCACAGCATTACCGTAATGAAAGCAATGAGCAAACCAGGGCATGCAACGTAATTATAGGGGAAATGACATTACTTCTGGTGGAGTCAGTTATGAAATATGTAACTTCTGACTTTCTTCCTGTAAATTAAGTAATAATTAAATTCTTCTCTATCTTCCAGAAGGAAAGTTAAAAATGATTAATTAGATCTAGGATATGTTATGCTTTTAAATATTTTCCTATTACTAATAATAAAGAAACAAAATTAACATTTTATAATATAAGATGTTAACGATTTGAGAGATTTCTTGAATTTTTTAAATAAGACATTCATCATCATAATCTGTCACAATGAGCAATATAAATTTATAAACAAATTCAACTACATAGTAAGAGTTGTACCAAACACAAAAATAAAGCTGGGTGTTTAGCTCACTGGTACCGCCACCTGCCTTGCAAGTGCAAGGTCATGAGTTTGATCCCTGGGACTTGAAAAAAAACAAAACAAAACAGAAATACATTGCACAGAAGTAAGGGTCTACTTTCTATCTACATAAAAAAAGATTAATTGTAAAAAATGAAAATTATTTTTTTCAGTTTCGTATAATTCCGTTCTTTTACTCTCCCAGTAGTTTATTATGGGTGTGTTTTATTTTTATTTTTATCTTTATTGGTACATTGTACATACACACCATGATCACAATCAATATTAGGAATTTGTACCAGTATATGACACAATTTAATTCTCATTTTTTCCCATTCCACTATCCAACCACAACCTTCCACCCCCTAAATACATAAGCTTTATTTCCCATATTTTTATTACCATCACATTTTATTCTTTACCTCTCATTACTCACTCCTCCACATTTCCCTTTGCATATTTTCTATTTCACAGTATCATCATACATTCTAGAACTTATTAACATCTTCAATTTCTCATACCAGAGAACAGATGTGACATTTACACATCTGTGACCTATTTATTTCACTTATGAGTATGTCCTGAAGGCACATCCATTTGACTATAAATGATTCAAACTTATTTTTTAAGGCAGACTAGTACTCCATTTCATAGAAAAACCACATCTTCTTTATCCTGTCTCCAGTTACAGGTGTGTGTAAATGCTCTCTTAATATTTAAACACTTATCAACAATCCAATGAGATTTTTTATAAAAACGGTTCTTGAAAAACAGTTAATCTTCGATGTGTCACAATGTCCTACACCCAAAAGCATTTATAAATTCATTTTGAAAGTACCATCTCAGAAATAACCGTAAACAACCAGTGACTGTCAATATTTCAAAATAATTAGGTATTTCCTGAATTAGAAAATAAAATTTAAAGATTTAACACTTGACACCTAAAAAAATTCTACGTACTTTTTCTGATACAAATGTTTAGAATTTTTAAATTAGTTAACATGAACAATTTTCAAATTACTGACACGTATTGAGATTAAAGTTACAAAAGTCCTAATTTCTTTTCATGTCTTGGCTGAGCTACTCCAATTCTTATACTCAATCTTTCTTTCATCCTCAATCTTATATAATTTTCTGTTTGACCTAAAAAGAATGCATTCTATTAGGCTGTTTTTCTCCTATATAATAAGACATTCTTAGTCTCATTACTATATCAGGCATTTCCTTTTGCTGTAAGCTACCTGCTTGATGACTTTGTGGTGGTTAAACTTTCTCAGTCAACTTGATTGGCTTGAGGTTCACCTAGGAGATTCACGAGGAACACTTCCAGGTGTTTCCGTGGGATCAGGGAGGTCTGACTTTGCTTACTACACGTGGCTCCTGACCCCCTCCTTTCTGGCACGGTTACCCTGCACCGCTTCCTGGCTGTCATGGACTGACATCTTTGCTTTACCATCCACCCCTGCCATGATGTTTCTCCAACCAAAAATTCCCTAAAACCATGAGCTAATTTAAGTTCACCTTCTTAAAGTTGCTGACATTGGGTATTGTGTCCCAGAGACACAAAAGCTGACTAATATAGAATTCAACCAAATATTATTATGCTGAAAACCCTCAAATCTGAAAATAGAATCTTGCATTTGTCCATTTTCAGTGTCTTCTGTATTGATATCAAGCTGTCCATGTTGCAATGTACAGTGGGAAAATAATCAGGTATTAACTCACTCGATATATTAACTGAGTTCACATATTACATAATAAAATATCATGAAAGATTTTGTAGAAAGCATTGTAAAAATAGATATACTAGTGTAAAGGTTGTCTCAAAAGGGGGACAGTGTCTGATACACTGACTTAACAATGTTTCACTCAGCTTGCTCCCATAATGTCTAAAAAAGGAAAAAGAGTAAAGGTCTCATCTGCTGACTTGCCTTCATTGAGTCAGTGCTTGCTCTGACCACACAGCATTGAATTCTCTCACTGCTAACAAATAATCACTGTATAAATTAGTGCAAAATCAAGAGCAAACACACCACATCATACTTTACAGTATGTCATCATTCTGTCTTTGAAAATTTATGTATTATTTTCATACTCCATGGTAAAATAATTCTTCCCCCTTATTGGTGGCTCAGGAAAGATATTACATAATCAGGCCACCATTTCTTCTCTAATATATCATCATTTTAAGGTGCCACTCAAATGAACCAGGGGACTGAGTTTATTTGGAGTACAAAAATATTGACTTAGAGGTCAATTTCTGTAAAGTTTATTCTCATCTATTCATTCAACACATTTCATCTTAAAGAAGAGAGAATTAAACAAGACAAAATACTCCACTTACATTTTGTCATTTATTATTATTCTGTAGATCTCAAGTGGATTGTTACTCAATTCCTGATCCTTCTTCCAACTATTTTTAAATATCATTAATGTTTCTCTCATTTTAAATGTTCTTTAAAGCTATTCTTATGTGTCCAGGCATTTTGTTTAGTACGTTGTAGGTGGCAGCTAAATAAAAGTGAAGTTTTACATTTAAATTTTGTCAGATTCTTTAGCTAGAATTTTATCTTATAAAACTACTTCTATTTCTTTATTCCTCTACTACTAGCTATATTGTTTATCTGCTTTTGTTCACAGGTATCTCGAGTCATTATTTTTTTTTAATGAGAGAAGTATGTACCTTTTACATACAGAGAAATCAACTCTATCATAAATACAACTGTAATTCTAAAATAATTTGTATATACAAGCTGTACAGAAACATGCAGTAAGAACTATTCTATGTATTTGGCATATGGAAGTTTCTTTTTCCCCTTGAAACTCTGCGAAGTAAGTATTAACATTTGCAAGATTATGGTTACTGTTCTCATCGCTGAGACAAAATGCCCAATACCCAGCGTTGACAGAGCCAAGGTTTCTTTGGCTCACAGTTTGTAGAGCTTTCAGCTCACAGTCATCTGTCTTCAAGGCAGACTGGCATGGAAGAGGCCGCCACAGAAGAGAGCCAAGTGACAAGCAAGGAGCACAGCCGCCTGCTCTTTGTCTCAGGTACTCTGCCAGACTACCGCACTAAGGGAGCACTCACACTCAGTCCTAGAGTTGCAGCGTGGACCCATCCCAGCACTGCGTCCTGGATCCCAGAGGCACACACCACAGATCCTGCCGCCCCGGCAAAGCCCCCCCACTTCAGAAAAAAACAGACCAAGTTTCAAAAGAAACCTGGTGAGAAAGGTTAATCACTTCCCGGGAAAACCCAGCCTGGAGGAAACAAATCTCTTTATTGTATTAGCTACTTGGTTTGTACCATCTTTCAGCCACATTTTCTTAATTTTTCTACAAATGGTTTTAGATCTCTGTCTGTGTATTTCAAATTTTGAGATCATCTAGTTTCTACAAACACCAAATCACCAAGAAAATTTGTTTGTCTATATTGGTCTTTTAAATAATAAATAGAATCAGAAAATAGTAGAACATAAACTTATCATATAAATTCATACAGGAACTACCAAGACATATCATTTCTAATGTTTCTTTGCTTATCTCATCCATTTTATATAAATCTGTATGGATTTGAATTTCTTTTTCATACATTTCTAGTGCTGAAAATCAAACTCAGCATCTTTGTACTGTGTCACTTTCTCAGTACTTTTATTATAAAAAATTGAGAGCAAAAATTCAAAAGACATTCTTACTGTTCTTTCTTTTTATTACCTTCGTGGATCCATTTTAGGTATACACTGTGATCACATTTATCACTGGATATTTGTATCTGTACATATTAGTTCTTTTTTTTCCCCATTCTCCTTCCCTCTCTCCATATTTACAAAAGCTTTGTTTCCATTTTTTCTGCTACTGACCTACTTTATTATCACTTATACAAGTTATGAGTGCATTCTTTTCCCAGTAAAAGTACAGTGACTTGTCAGCAAATCACTAACCTTTGGTTAGGACTTTTTAAAATTCTGTTATGATAGTATATTCTATTTAGAAGACAGTCAGTCCAGTCATAATAAACCCAATCTGTAATCTATACAGAAATTCAAATCTAAAGTAGATCACTAGACTTCAAGAGAGGAAACCTATTTATCTTTATGTCTAAATTACACTATTTTAATAAATTGCTAAGTTGTTGACTGGACTTTGTAACACAAAAAAGTGAAATTATTTGAGCTTTGACTTTATACTTTGATAGAACGTCAAAAGGTAGTATACTCATCCAAGGTTTCTATACTCTATTTGTAGTACATGGGGACTTGCTTACATACAAATAATACTAGGTACTGTTACCCTTCAAATTTTTCACTGGAAATAAGAATTATGCTCAACTAGGTCTTAATATTCTGTTCTCATCTATTGTGACAATTATACACTTGGAGCTAAGATGGCTGAAGTACTTAGATCTCCATTATGTTGAATGCTACAGATCCAAAGCCAGCTGACACTCATGGAAATTGATGTCTCCCTATTTTGTGTTTTCTCTAACTTAGTTTCTGCTCCATGGAGACTTTATCTCAACCCACACAGGGTTACAACTGGGACTCAATGGGAGGAGTTAGACAAAAATACTCTCTCTAAATAGTCAAATTAGGCGAGGAGGTTTCTACAGATGTCTTAGTGTTCAGTAGGGCACCGCGCAGCACCTAGTAAGGGCACAGTATTTCATCAGCACTTGACCTGTGTGCAGGGCTCTGTAAATAGTACATATATTTTTGAGGGCTCAACTCCAATTTATATTATTGGTTATTGAACATAATTTTCTATTCCTCTGGGTCTTAGAATCTTTCATTAATAGAGCTTACAGTTTGTTCAGCTCTCTGTAATTTTCCACCAGGAAAAAAAGTGTTCAATGAAAGCTTCCTCCAAAGTGAGCTGAGGCAGGATGGAATCTTTGTCTCTCTCTGCTATATATTTGCTATCTAGTATAATATCTGGCCACAAATAAGTGCTCAGTAATATAAATGGAAGAACCAGTAATATGTGTTCAACTCTTCACTGAAGAACCTAAGTATAGGAAATATGTTATCCATCTAAAATCAGAGTTTTTAGGAGTACAGACGATTCCAGAGTGTGCACTGTTATACTGAATTCTGCTAACCTCCCCTCTGAATTTCTGTCTAGGTTAGGCAGGCTAAACTGTGGGGTACAAATTAAGATATACCTTTAGAAGAGAAAAACAAGACCTAGAGTGCAGTACACCAGGTTTTCAGTGCCTAGATCTGCAAGTTAATTTGATACTGTCCAGTAGAACCCAGAACCACACTTCTACAAGTTCCTTCTAAAGTCTGGAAAAGTGTGTAAACATTTAGTTACTAGTAAGTGCCCTGCCATATTGTTTAAAATGAAAAGAAAATTAAGTAACAATCTTAGTTTTTCCAAATGATAGCTCTAATACTCTCCACAGAGATTTTACTAATTGGATTCTTACCTAACTTTTCTGTTTATCTTTAACAATCTCAGGAAATTTGGTTTGTACATCTTAATTTGGGGAAGGAAACTATCATTACTTCATTAGGATAGAAACAAATAGCATTAGATTCTCTTTAACATGGGCTTTATTAATCTAGACTATGTTTTCTTTATAGTACATACATCGATCACTTGTTTATATATATTTTCATTGGTACATTTTATTGGTACATTATATATACACATTACAATTACACTCCACATTGAGAATTTGTAGCAGTATATGACACAACTTAATTCTCATTTTTCCCTTTGCCTACCCACCTACTTACCCCCATCCCCTATATACACAAGCATTGATTGTTTCCTTTCTTTTTTACCAACATTTTTTCTTTCTTCATTATTTACCCCTAAAACCCATTTCCCTTTGAATATTTCCTATTTCACAATATCATGCATTCTAGAACACATTTATAACTTCAGTTAATTGCTTAAATATTTTTGAGTAATAATTTGACATAGAAATTATAAAAAGCATTATCAAAAGAAAAACACTTAAATGTATAAAATAATAGTACTTTTACATGTTTTTCAGTACCCTTGATTATTACCCTTTTAGTTATGAGGAATTACTTCTTGTTAAATTAGCAATGTACAGAAGGTTAGTTTAGAATCTGTGGAATATGCATGTAAATTGCCTTCCCCAAAGAACAGCATGTATCAAGACTAAGTAGTATGACATTCCTTAAAATCACAGTACAAGCAAACAAACCAAAAAAAAATTGAATGATGAACCTTAGAAATGTTTAAATTATTTTGACTATAATTTTACTCAGAATAACCATAATGCTAGATAAATATTTCTCAACCACATAATCCTTATACAGTTTTAACATGTTATAAATCAAATAATAATGAAATAATAATCAAAAAGATATCATAAGGTAAATTTGTCTTGATAGATAATGGTATGCTGTAAACAAGTAAATGGATACAATGTAAATTTGATATTATTAGATCACTAGTTTTTGTAGAATACAGCTGTGTACTACATGGCTGCATCTGTTTTCTAACGTTTTATCCACCTAGCTGTAGTAAAAACTTTGTATAGTATTTAATATGATATCATGCAGCTTTCACTTGGTATTAATGGATCATTTGCTTCCTATAGATCAGTATTATTAGATATAGCAGTTTATAACACAAAATGCTCTAGCTGTAAGAGCAAATCCAGATCAATAGATGGTACATTCAGGTGATTTGTAGATTTGTAAGATAGGCTTACACTGAAGCTAGCACATTATCACTAACACATAACCACAAAGTTAAAGACTGCTGGTATCAAACATGACTCCCTAAGAAGAAGCTGCTTTCTTAGGGAAAGCTTGTTCTAGCAACCTGCCGTTTAGCAGCAAGGCCATCCCCTATCTCTTCAGCAGTGGCATTCCCTATACTGTGCTAGATATGTTAGAACCAGCCAAATTAACGTGCAGGTTAAAGTGTGTCATCGTTTTTATTTTTTATATTTTAAAATGGTTATTTCACATTTGTAATTTAAAATAATTATCCTTGATCTCTTATCATGAATTAATACAATTTTGGTGTTATACACAAAA
>PVIC010043176.1:0-15522 GCA_004025085.1 Thryonomys swinderianus | reverse complement strand
ACAAGAGTTCACCTAGGTCTGACTATCTTTTTTTCTTTGTTCTGCATTCCAGGGGTGATGGATGAGCCCTCTGGAGCCCGGGGGTCTGGCTAATGTTTGCCCGGAAGGGGCTACCTTGTTTATCTATGCATTTTCAGCTTTGGGTAGGGGAGTAGCAGGAATGTGAACTCTGACTGACCCTCCTCCTTTGTTCCCTTCAAATGCACCATCCTGGGGTTCTATCTTTTGCACTCATGACAGTCATTGTGAGTCAAGATAGACTAAATTATTTGTTCTATTAAAGTAGAACATTTCAAAGATCTCAAGTTATACCATATCAAAAATGACCTTTTCTGTGCTTACTGTTAAAAAAAGCAAACTCATATGGAAAATAGTTCGAAGTCTGGAAACTAGATCTTAAGGCAGACTGGTGCACAAATTGTCCTACACAGACCACAATCAGAATCATTTGGAAATGTGTCAGAAACCCTGAGGATGGAGTCAGCAATCAGTTTCTCAGCAAAATTTTGATGTGTGCCAGAGTTTGGGAACAACTGTTTAATAGTATTTAATTGCCTACAGGTTTTTACTTTCTTCTGTCTTTTGTTTTGGATGGTATGACATATTGAACCTAGAATACCACTGAGCTTAATCCCTATCACTTTTTGAGACAGGACTTGCTGAGTGACCCAGGCTAGCTTTAACTTGGGATCCTCCTGCTTCAGTCTCATCTACCTGGTGAGAGGTACATACCACCATACTCAGTTTAGAACTAAGTGGTTGGTTTTACATGTATTCTGAAGTTAAAGCACACAGAAACCAATCTGAATAATTTTTTTTGCATGATTTGGGTTTTTTGTGTTTGTTTTGTTTTGTTTTGTTTTGTTTTGTTTTGTTAAGACAGGGTCTCACTTTGTAGTTCAGGCTGGCCCCACTAAGTAACCTAGGCTACAAACAGCAATCCTACTCCCTCAAATGCAGCAATTCTCCTGCCTCTGCCCCCACCCCCGTGCTGGGATTACAGGCATGAGCCATCACACCCAGTTACATGATTTGTTTTTAAAATACACTTTTGAAGTAGTCTGTGGCAAATTTTAAGCAATCTTTAGAAGAACAGATTTTCTTTTTCAGAACTCTTAGGTACAGTAAATTCCTTTCATTTACCTCTGGCAGCTTGACCTATCCAACATGCAGGAAACAAGATATTACATAATTGTGTACACTCCTGGATTTATCACTGAAATTTTTTGTGTAATATAAATATTCTCTGTATCTGGTAAAATGTAATGCTCAAATTATCTGATATGTTCTCTGATAGAAGAAAGTATATGACAAAATGAAGAATTTTTTATCTTTATTACTATACCAGGTTGGGTGACACCTTAATGTCTCTTTTGAGGACTAGCACTGTTGGCCTTTTGAGCATGAAAACTTCATAGGAAAAGACTGTGATTGCATTGTAGGAGTTATTTAACTTCTCAGGCCTTTATTAATTGAATTCAGTCACTGTGACCATTTCTTCCCCAAATAAAATAGCCCAAATTGTGGGCAACCATTCAGTGATACTCTTCAATATCTGATGGGATGTTTTAAATGCCTTACCTCAGAACAGGGCCCAGAGCCTTACAGAAAGTTGGTTTGGGAGTATTACAGCAAGTACATCTCTTTGAGGAATGGGCTGTCCAGAGCTGGCTGTAGGCTCTGCTTCCCAGTACATGTGCAGCTCTGTGTTCTAGCCCAGAAAGAGGCTGGAAGCCCAGCTGCTTTGCAAGAAGTTAGAATTGAATAAAGTATAGTATCCATTTGTGAAGGAAATTTCTACTAAATACCCAAAGAAATTTTTTTCTTTGCTTTTTGAGACAGGGTCTCACTTTATAGTTCAGGCTGGCCCTGAGCTCACCATGGTGCCCAGGCAAGCCGCCGCAAACTCAGCAATCCTCCTGTCTCTGCCTCCCGAGTGCTGGGATTACAGGCATGAGCCACCACATCCGGCATTCTCAAAGAAATTTTTGTTCAGCTGAACACACTAACAATGTATCTGAAACATAAAAAGATTATTTCAAGAATAATGATTTGCTTTATATTTACAATAGGGGAGGATTGTAGCACTTTTAGAATTGGAAAATAGCTTTTTCAAGAAACCTGTCCCACCAAAATAAATTCAAAATACAATAATTTTAAAAATTATAAGTCAGAGCTATCATGATGAATACTCCACTACAGTCAAATAGCAACTAATAAATTTAGGCAAAAATAAAGTCAAATATGGCTTTCCATTCCAGCTGCCTAATGTTTAGTGAGTCTCAGCTACTCAACAGTCTGAGAATTTCTTTCATAGAATTGAGTCCAGTGGTCCAACATACTCCTACTAATTGTCCAGCGGCAACATACTTATACTATCCATACTTCTTCCCCTTTATTCCACCCATTTATGATTTATGAGTTAACTCCCAGACATATAAACTCTAACCTGATTCCTGTGTTGGGAACTTATGTGGACAAGGCTGATGGAAGAAAGAGAATAACCCAAATGACATTATCATAGAATAGCTAAATAAAAAGTCTTGAACTAAGGTATGTATTAAAACAGAGAAGAGTGATTTGGGGTGGTGTGAGAGATAATAAAAAAACATAAGGTGCAACAAAAACCAGTAAAAGAGAATGAACCAAATTAACCGGGAGCAATAGACCTGTCTCTGGAGGTATTGTAATGGGATCAATGACTGGATATTACCTGATGTATTATTGTTTGTTGATTTTTTTCAATAGTTGTATTAGTTCCTGCTATTGCTTCTATAGTGCTATATGTTGCTTTGCCACATCAGTTCCCCACATCAGTTGTTATTTCATAAGTTTATATAACTTTTAGCATTAGTTCATTAATTGCACTCAATTTCTGTATTACTTTCACTTTCCATTTTTCCTTTCCTGGTCTTCCTTTTTTCTTAATTTATTTATGTTTCATACATGTTGATAACATTCATAATAGGAAATCTGTATCTGTGGGTAATATATCTTAATTCTTTTATTTCCCACTCACATCTCTACCCTTCACAAAAGCATTGTTTCCACTTTTTTCTCATTGTTTTGCTTTTCCTTTGCTTCCCATCTTCAGTCCGCATTTGCCTTGCCATCTGAATATGTGCTTCCTGTTTACAAGTATTTATCCTCCCATCTACTCTTTATTTATCTGTTGGGCTTTTTACAGCCAAAGGTGCAATATTTAAACTTCCATGCCCTATTTCATTTAAGACCATAGTATTAAGGTGCATACAAATGATTCAAGTTTATCCAAAGTAGGATTCCACTGGATATAAATAACACATTTTCTTTATCCATTCATCTTTTGATGAGCTTCTGGTCTGTTTACAACAGTTAGCCATTACAAACTGCTGTTATAAATATAGGTATGCATATATTGCTGTGGTATAATGCTTTTCACTCTTTCAGGAATATATGTAGAAGAATATCTGGGTCAAATGGAATCTTCTTACTGATTTCCATAATGGTTGCAAGGTTTAGTTATTGACCTATGGAAAGCCTGTTTTCCCAGCACAACTTGTTGAAGAGGCTGTTTTTCCTGTGAATGTGGTTGACCCTTCTGTCAGAGATAATATGGTAGCTGTGTGTGCCTGGCATTGTTTCTACATCTTCAGTTCTGTTCCATTGATTCTCAAGTCTGTTTTGTTACTGATACCATGCTGCTTTTATCACCATAGTTTGTAACATCACTTCAGGTCAAGGACTGTATCCTGCTTTGTCCAGTGTTGAATTCCTATTATAGGTCTTTTCTGGTTTTAAATGGATTTTAGCATTGTTTTCTCTAGTTCTATGATGTATGCTACTGGTATTTTGATTTGCATTCTGTCTGTACAACAGTTTCTGAGGCAGAACCATTTTAATTGGTGTGTTTCTGTCTAAAAAGAATAGGATTCTTTCCACTTTCTTAGATCTCCTTTTTCAGTTTTCTTCTCTCTTCTGTCCTTGTTTGTTTGTTTGTTTGCTTGCTTGCTTGTTTGTTTGTTCTGGTGGAAGCAGAGATTGAACTCTGTACACAGAGGTACATGTCAATGTACGTACCTCACTTACCTGTATCTTAAGATCTTTTTTACCATGGTGGGAAAGCTTTTTGCTATTACTTCTGTGAACAAGTTTGAGGCCCCCCACCTTTGGACTGTCTTCACTGATTCTTCACTGATCCCAAATAATCTTATATTAGTCCTCTTTGCATCATCTTAAAGATTTTGGATTGACTTTTCATGGTCCCTTGCTACTTTTAAGAGGTCTTACATTTGATAATCACCAACCACAAGCCCGCCTTTTGGATCTCATATTTTATCTTCACCTTGGCTGATTCTGTTGTATATGGTTTTGGTAGAATTTTTAATCCCAGTCATTTGTATTTCAGTCTGTTTTGTGGAATTCTGTTTATCTGTTGCACATTCATAGTTCCCTAATTTATCCCCTCCTCCCATATCTACTTTTTTGTTTGTTTGTTTGTTTGTTTGTTTGTTGAGACCCAGTCTCATTACATCATGCAGACTGGCTCTGAATACATGCAGTCCTCCTGCCTCACCTTCCAGAGTGCTGGAATTACAAGTATATGCCACCATGCCCAGCTGTATCTACCCTGAGTTCACTAATTGTTTCCTTCATTATACACATCATATCTTTCATGTCTGTTTCATTTCTGTCAAGAAACTTCTTGTCTGTTTTTTTACTTCAGCTGCCACCATTTCATAAAATGCAGTGCACATTTCATTTCTTCTACCTCAGTGCACCATTGATTACCGCTGGAATTCTTGGGGACTCCTGGTTGTATCTCACTTCTGTTTTCTTTTTGAAATTTTGTTTTCTGGATGGAGTCTGGTAAATTGCGAGTGGTGGGTAGCTTTCTTGTTCATATTGAGACCTCTTTGGGAAATTATTTTTCAGAGATTTCCTTTAGACATAGCTGTCCATTGGCTTTTAAATCTGTCCAAATTTATTACAGAAGAAGTGGTGTTTCCTTTCTGGCCTCACACTCATTCTTTGATATTGCACTATAGCATAGTTTTTGACACCCTTCTAGGTACTGGCATAAAAAAGAGATCAAGTGATTACAACACCTTTTTCATGTTGACTAAATTAGTACAACCAATAACCACATCAAGCATAGAACAGAAAGTGATAAACTGTGATAACTATTAATTTGCCAGCTTTAATCATAAGTACAAGATGTACTTATATCTTATACAGTAAGATCTGAGACAAATCAGACAAATGTATGCAATACATATCCACACTTTCAAGTGATTTTGCATTATAGAGAGAAAGTTCAAAAAGAGTAAGAAGGAGGGCTGGAGACTTAGCTCAGTGGTTCCAGCACCTGCCTCGCAAGCTCAAGGTCCTGAGTTCGATCCCGGTAACAACATACAATGCTGGGTGTCGTGACTCATGCCCACCAGCAATCAATACCACATACCACAGTGCCGGGCATAGTGGCTCATGCCTGTCATCCCAGCACTGGGGAGGCAGAGGCAGGAGGATTGCTGAGTTTGAGGCTTGCCTGGGGTACATAGCGATCTCAGGACCAGCCTGAACTACAAAGCAAGACCCTGTCTCAAAAAAAAAAAATAAGAAGGAAAAGAGAAGAGAATAGAAAGACATTAAAAACACGTTTGAAGCTGGGCATGGTGGCTCACGCCTGTAATCCCAGCACTTGGGAGGCAGAGACGGGAGGATTGCTGAGTTCGAGGCTTGCCTGGGCTACATAGTGAGCTCAGGGCCAGCCTGAACTGCAAAGTGAGACCCTGTCTCAAAAAGAAAAAAAAAAACACGTTTGAAGAACAGAAGATTACTCAAGCTTTGAGCAGCCCCTGAAGAAGGCAACTCAGAAGGAAAAAAGGAAAGAGTGTAAAAATGACCAAAACAAAATATAATCAAAAACTAAAAATAAGAAAAGAGAACAATGAGGGAATGAAAAGTAAAGGGGAATAATTTCTCTGTGATTTCAAGTCTTGGTTATCTTCTGGGGTGCATGGTTTTGTGGCAGCGTTCAAATCAGGATGTGACTCTACTCTTGCTAAAAAGAAAGTCAAGGGACGGAGGGTTAGCTCAGTGGTTCCGGCGCCTGTCTCGCAAGCACAAGGTCCTGAGTTGGATCCCCGGAAACCACATAGAATGCTGGGCGTGGAGACTCACGCCCACCAGCAATCAACGCCTCCGCATACCACAATGCCGGGCGTGGTGGTTCATGCCTGTCATCCCAGCACTCGGGAGGCAGAGACAAGGGGATTGCTGAGTTCGCGGCGGCTTGCCTGGGCTACATAGTGAGCTCAGGGCCAGCCTGAACTATAAAGCGAGACTCTGTCTCCAAAAAGCAAAAAAAAAAAAAAAAAAAGAAAGTCAAGGGGTAGTTAAAGCCATGGTAGTAGCTCAGTTGCACTGTGATTGCCTAGCAATTGCAAGGTCCTGGGTTTGATACTTTTGTAGAAGGCAATTAAAGCCCAGATCTGTGCTTTATAATCTCACAAGCCTATAAGAGGATTGAGGTATGGTTCTGGTTCTGATGCAGTATTTACAAACCCAAAATGTCCAGGCTGATTGTGGCCACTGGTTGTGTTGGGACCTGAATTGTTCAGCCCTCATCATTATGAGTGATGCCTGCCATGATCCACAAGGCTTCGAGGCTGTGAAGATCTTCATGATTTTATCTCATTGAGGCACTGTAGAATTTCAACACTGGAAACTCTGAAATTAAGCCAACCCTGTTCTGCTCCAAGAACCAGTTTTCTGCTCCAAGATGTTCTAACTTGACATCTGACCTAATTTACACACAGTCCAGGGGATACACAAGTTGCTTAGATGATTGTCACTTACCAGCTGTCAGAGTGACCATCATCCACTGCTCCATTTCTCTGACATGTTTCTCCTGGAGGACTGTGGAAGTACTAACCCTCACTAACTCTAGAATGGATCTTCCTTTCTCTAGGAGCAAGGAGTCATGAAGAAAGTGCTGTATGCCCCCCCCCCCCTTTTTGGCATTATGGTCTTTCTGTTTTCTCTGTGATCTCTCATTTCCCTTTCAGATTCTACTTTGCTACAGGAGGATCCCCTTTTTCCATTTTTCCTTAAGTTTTCCAATGCCTAGATTCTGATATTTTCTTCCATACTCTTTAGACTTCTTCTGTCTCCTGCCTTTTCCTTGTTTCTTTTACATATATATTATTAATCTCTCTATCATTAATACCTAAATTTTGGTAACCTATATATTACTATTTTGCTAAGTTTATGAAATATTGGCAATCTTTCAAAATTATGTCCTTAATTATGTTAATTCAGGGTTTTTTCATATTGAAGTTTTTATAGTTAGTCTCTTCATACATAATATCTGGAAGACAAGAGTCCATTTACTGGGAGGACTTTCATAAAATTGTGGTAGTTTAAATAGCCTAATTGATCTGCAAACCATAACACAAGAGTCACTAGAAATCAGGGCAACAAGAACCTTAAAAAAATTACAACTTCTCAATACCTATCTGACGATATTGAGGTTGATTAAGTTCCAGGCAGAAAATTAAAAACTTATTAATTAAGGTAATAGTTAAAATAAAAAGAGACAAACATAAGCTGAATGAAATAAGAAAAAATGCAGGGAATGGAAGACCAATGTAATAAAGAGAGACAAAGGTTTGGAAACCCACCAAAACCTGGAACTGATAGCCACAAGTCCGAAACCTCAAATTGGTCATGGGAGAAGGTTAGAGAAATCAAAGGAAAAAAAATATGAGTTTCAAGACAAGTGTAGATAAACATTCAGACAGAGGTGAAGAAAGAACAAACTTTATTCAAGAAATCAGTTGCAATTTAGAAAAAAATGAAGACTCAGTTGCCTCACAGAAAAGATAGAAGTTCAGTCCGAATAGCACAGACAATATATCTACAGAAACTTTTGCAGAAAATAATCCTGAAATTTGGGAACTATCTGGATATTAATTTAACAGATACCTGGAATTATGACCTCAAATACACATGTCCAGAAAAGATCAATCCATGGGATATCATGCACAAACTTTCAAAACTTGAGAACACACACACATACACACACACACAGAATACTAAAAGCCAATTTAAAGTCACACAAAATCATAAACACAGTGCCAGACGTGGTGGCTCACGCCTGTAATCCCAGCACTTGGGAGGCAGAGACAGGAGGATTGCTGAGTTTGCAGCAGCTTGCCTGGGCTACATAGTGAGCTCAGGGCCAGCCTGAACTACAAAGCGAGACCCTGTCTCAAAAAGCAAAAAAAAAAAAAAAAAAAAAGTCATGAACACATGAAAATAATAGCAGATTTCTGAATAGAAAACTAAAGACCAAGAAAGCTTGAAATAAAATATTTCATCCTGTGAAACACTGCCACCCAAAATCATTATGTTCTGCAAGGTTAGTCTTCAAATTTGGAGGAGAAATGGACCTTCCAAGATAGTTTTAAACCTAAAGAAATTCATGACCACAATACATGTATTAAAGAAAATACTGGGAGGAAGTACTAAATGCAGAAGACAGTTACAACCATATTAGCAATGAAGAGGTGTCACTGAGTAAATAAATTATAATTAGGAATTTTAAAAGGGCAGAAAAATGATAACCATTACATGTCTTTTGATGCTAATAATGTCAAGTGTTTTAATTCCCCATGTACAAAACAGAAGAGATCAAAAACAACACCTACATGTTGCTTAAAAAAATGTAAAAGGAAATGATGGAAAATAACATTCTGACTGTTGGAGCCTAAAAGAGAGCAGGAAAATGCAATTACACTTACATCCAATTGAACCTCTGAGTGTAAAGTTTTAAGTTTTATGCAATTGCTGGGCTCTGCCACCTTAATGAACCCTTTTCTAACTAAACTAAAATTCAATGTAAAGTCAGAAGAGATGAAGAACATTATATTTTAATAAAGGCACAAATTTACCAAAAGAATAATTATACATATATATGCAATGAATCTTTGCACAGCCAATTTCATAAGCAGTACTTAACCTAAAGGGATAGATAGATTTCACTATAAGAGGAAATTTTAATATATTGTCCCTACACCTAATAATAATAATATAAATAATACACCTAATAATAATAATATAATAATATAAATAAGATCAAGAAAAAAATAATCTATAGATCTGATGCATTAACTATTTACTGGGCTGTTCTTCCTTCCTTCCTTCCTTCCTTCCTTCCTTCCTTCCTTCCTTCCTTCCTTCCTTCCTTCCTTCCTTCCTTCTTTTTTTCCTTTCTCTCCCTTTCTTTCTCTTTCTTTCTTTCTTTCTTTCTTTCTTTCTTTCTTTCTTTCTTTCTTTCTTTCTTTCTTTCTTTCTTTCTTTCTTTCTTTCTTTCCATCTCTGTCTCTGTCTCTTTCTTTTTTTTTTTTTTTGAGACAGGGTCTCACTTTGTAGTTCAGGCTGGCCCTCAGCTCACTATGGTGCCCCCTCAGTTCACTATGGTGCCCTGGCAAGTCACCGCAAACTCAGCAATCCTCCTGTCTCTGCCTTCTGAGTGCTGGGATTACAGGTGTAGGCGTGAGCCACCACGTCCAGCACTGTGGTATGTGGTGTTGATTGCTGATGGACATGAGTCTCCACGCCCAGCATTATATGTGGTTTCCGGGGATGGAACTCAGGACCTTGCGCTTGCGAGGCAGGTGCCGGAACCACTGAGCTAACCCTCCGGCCCATCTCTCTCTTTCTTTTAACCAATGAGCCAAATATATTAGGAAGACAACTATATTAGGAAGACAGTATCTTTAGCAAATGGTCTCAGGAAAAGTGGACATCCATATGTAGTAAACTGAAACTAAGTCTTTGTCTCACACGTTGTATTAAAGTCAAATAAAAATAAACATGGTGGCTCATGCCTGTAATCCCAGCACTCGGGAAGCAGAGACAGGAGGATTGCTGAGTTCACGGCAGCTTGCCTGGGCACCATAGTGAGCTCAGGGCCAGCCTGAACTACAAAGCAAGACCCTGTCTCAAAAGCAAAAAATAAAAATAAAAATAAAAATAAAAATAAATATCTCAAAAAAAATTAGTAAACACCTCACTAATAAGACTGAAAACTCAAACTTTTGGAAGAAACCCAATAGGGAACACTTCAAGCCATAGCACCAATAAGACTGGTAAACCAAATAGTGTTCAAAAATGAACAGATAGGGTTAAATCAAATTAAAAATCTGTAGAGAAAGAAACATAGTAAACAGCCTTCAGAAATGGAAAGAAATCCCTCCCCCTATCTTTATAGAATATTACTTTTCTGAATAGGTAAAGATTTGTTAAAAAAAAATGTAATACTACCCCCAAAGAATCCTAAATAGACAAAGGAATAGAACAGACATGTTTCAAAAGAAGTACAAATGATCAATAAACCTGTGAAAAAAATGTTCATCTGTAGCCATTAAGAAAATGCACATCAGTGCCAGGTGTGGTGGCTCACAGCTGTCATCCCAGCACTTGGGAGGCAGAGACAGGAGGATTGCTGAGTTTGAGGCTTGCCTGGGCTACATAGTGAGCTCAGAGCCAGCCTGAACTACAAAGTGAGACCCTGTCTCAAAAAAAAAAAAATGCACATCAAAGCTACAGTGAGATTCCAAGTCACCCAGTTAAAATGTCTATCATTTTATTAAAAATCCTATCTTTATCCAGTTTGCAGTTGATTGGCATTTGGGCTGTTTCCAAGATTTAGCTATTACAAACTATGCTGCTATAAAAATGGGTGCATATATGTTCCTGTCAAATCAACATTTTAATTCTTTTGTATATATAACTAGCAGGGAAAGAGCAGGGTCAAATGGAACCTGTAACCCTAATTTTTTGAGGAATCTCTGTGGGGAGCAAGGTCTAGGCTTCCCTGTCAGGCCTGGAGATTTGCACTGGGTGCTGCATCATCCAGCAATTGAGAGATCTGCACTAATTCAAACAGCTGTCATCCCAGCACTCAAACAGAGCTGCCCAGCTCCCAAGATAAGACCTACAACTTTTGGAGTTGCTACATTGGGATGCCTGACTGGGAAGGTAAACGACCTCTGACTTGGCCCTCTGACCATCCTTCCTCAAGTTGGCAACATGTTGTTTTCCTTCCTGTTTCTGTGTATGTTAGGACTGAATTCTAATAGAGTTAATTAAGTGTGTGATGGATGTATTTACTCTTATTAAAGTTAAGCATTAATAAAAAAAGTGTAAGAAAGAGAGAGGAAAAGATTTAAGAAAATTGTAATTTGAAGTTTAAAGAACTGATTCCAGACTGCATGTTTATAGTTGACATCCTACTCTTATTTGTGCACTAATTTCCTGGATGCTTTCTTCCTGTTTCTCCTCACCTAAAAGATAATATGTAGCTGGGCATGGTGGCTCACACCTGTCATCCCAGCACTTGGGAGACAGAGGCAGAAGGATTGCTGAGTTTGAGGCTTGCCTCGGCTACATAGTGAGCTCAGAGCCAGCCTGAACTACAAAGTGAGACCTGTCTCAAAAAAAAAAAAAAAGATAATATATAACCATTTTCAATGCCATGTTGGCCTTTTGAAACAGTATAAATACAATCTGCTTAATAAATGGGTGCCTGCTTAGGATTGACTGAGAGGACCTCCCGAGCCCATCTGTTTTGTCTGCTTTTCTCTTCTTAAACTGCACCCCCTTGACTTCACGACCCCCGCTGATCTGTCCAGCAGACCTGGACAGATCACCATACTTACCTCCACAGTGGCTGCACCAGTCTACATTCCCACCAACAGTAGTGTTCCTTTCTCCCTACAGTCCCAGCAGCATTTGTTGTACTGATTTCATGATAGTAGTCATTCTTTGCAGAGTGAGATGAAATCCTCAGTGTTGTTTTCATCTGCATCTCTCAAATAACCAGTTACATTGAAGATTTCTTCATATTTTCTTATGGCTTACTTCCTCATCTCAAAAATGTCTTGAGTATTAAAGAATGATAAATTAGAGTCATTAATACTCACATGGATGTATCTTAAGGACATACTCATAAGTGAAATAAATAGTATAGGCCTGGAGATTTAGATCAGTGTTCCACCGCATGCCTAGCAAGCACAGGTCCCTGGTCCAATCCCTGGTAACCAAATACAACTATATCAGGTATGGTGACTCACGTCCACCAGCAATCAGTACCATATACCATAGTGCCAGGTGTGGTGGGTCACGCCTGTCATCCAGCACTCAGGACACAGGTACAGGAGGACTACTGACTTCAAGACTTGCCTGGGCTGCATAGTGAGCTCAGGGTCAGCCTGAACTACAAAGCGAGACCCTGTCTCAAAAATAACTAACTAGTACAAAGATGTGTAAATACCATACCATTTCTCTAGTCTGAAAAACTGAAGATGTTAATGACTTACACAGTGTATAACAGGTACTATGAAATAGGAAGAAAATGTTCAAAGGGAAAAGATGTCAGGTGAAATAAAGGAAGGAAAGAAAAAGATATGATCATAAAACAAATGGGAACAAAGCACTGGTAAAAGGGGGTTGGATGTTTGTAGTGAGGATGGGGAAATGTGAAAAAAAATGAATCAAGATGTGTCACGTACAGGTATAAATTCTCAATGTTGACTGTGATCATAATGTATGTATAAAATGTATCAATAATATCAAATTTTGGGGCCAGAGGGTTAGCTCAGAGGTTCCGGCGCCTGCCTTGCAAGCGCAAGGTCCTGAGTTCAATCCCCCGTAACCACATAGAATGCTGGGCGTGGAGACACGCCCACCAACAATCAACACCACATACTACAGTGCCGGGCATGGTGGCTCACGCCTGTCATCCCAACCCTCGGGAGACAGAGACAGGAGGTTTGCTGAGTTCGAGGCTTGCCTGGGCTACATAGTGAGCTCAGGGCCAGCCTGAACTACAAAGCGAGACCCTGTCTCCAAAAAGCAAAAAAAAAAAAAAAAACCTATCAACAAGAAAGCAAAATTATGAGCCATGGCCAATGCCTGTAAGTAGCACACTGTGATCCATTACCAAGTCAAACTCAGGTTGGGCAATTTAGGGATTTAGAAAGCACTCTCAAATTTTAAAAAGTAGTGGCTAAAAAGGAAGGTATCTAAGTGTGAAGGTCCTGGATTTCATCACAATACTGAAAAATCCAATAAACCTCAGTGAAAGAATGCTAGCAGGGATGTTGGTAAAAAGAAATTCTCCCACATCTTTTTGGGAATTCAGACTTGTATAATCAGTATGGAAGTTAGAATTGAGATTTCCAAAAAACTTAGCATATGTGTGATCAAAATATACAGCAAACATTTAAATGAACAAACATTATAGTAATTAATTAATATATTAATCTCCCTCAAAGTATTTCATGTTTCTTGAATGCATCCCATTTTTGTTCCACTTTCTGAAGTAGTTCTAGTTCTCTTTAGTATCTTCCTAGTGTGTGATTTAAAAATACAGTTCTCATAAATATTCTCATAATAGTCTCATAAATATTCTCATCTTGAGCCTTTTATATAACATAAATTAAAATTATTTGGTATCTCTTTTTCAAATTCCTGTTCCTACCAGCGCATGGAAAAGTGCTTTCTTTTTTTCTCTAGAGTTATATCATTAGTAGTTTCCCTTTTTTGGCTCTGGACTTTTATGAATGGACTTTTGCTTTAGGTATATCATCTCAAGAGACTTCTTCAGCAGCTTTGGTCTGTATGCTGAATTTATTGAATGTCCCTGTCCCATTTTTGCTTCTCTTCACATCTTTTGCTTTACTTCCATTTTACTCTCTTTCTTTAATTTCTCTTTTCTTTATGACTACAGCTTTTATTTTGATCCCTCTTTTCTTCCTCTTTCCATTTTCTTTATTCCTATTAGTGGTCATCTACTTTTTTTAATCTATGACTCTATTTTTGCCTAAGCTCCAAGTTGATCACAGTGTGGACAACACAAAATCTATGTGACATACTTTAGCGGTGAAGGAGGTAACTGGGGAGTAGAAGGTCAGCAAGACTCGAGCACAGACATATCTCTTGATATTGCAATATAAATAATTTAGGAAAGCACTTGCATATCATAACCTCTGGGACTGACAGCTATTGAATGCACTGAGGCTGAACAGGTAGGGTAGCTGATGGGCTTTTAGGACTGCCATCTAAGTGCGTGTTGCTGAGTAGCAACTTAGATCAAAAGCACAATGAGATGTTTCCATGACTCTGTATAGGCTTAAACTTCCAATAAATATTAGTGAAGATCTTAGGAGTAGTATTAGGTAGAAAAAATTCATAGAAGTTTGTTGCTAGAATGATATCTTGTTATTAGTTCAGACTGTGGAGGTTTATTTGATATTTGGGCAGTTACAAGAGATGTGATCTTGGCACTACTTGTTTTATACATCTCACTCTTATCATTCACAGTTTAAAGGTAAATTCATGGAAATAAGAATTACAAATCATTAAGTAAATCTTTTTCTAAGGAGCAATAAACATTGAATCTTATATCATAGTTTGCCATTTTCTTCAAACACCTATGCAGGGGCCTATAGTGCTATATTTGAGAGAAGCCTGTTACTACTGCTGTTTCTGTTAAAACTGAGGGTTCTGAGGTTAAGCAGGGCCTAATACATTTAAAAATCTGAATTAGAACACCTGCTGCAGTATCAGTGAGATCCCTGAAAAATCTTGCAATATTTATATCATGCCATCAGCAATCTAGGGAGAAATTTCATGGTTTTTTTTTTTTTTGCTTTTTGAGACAGGGTCTCACTTTGTAGTTCAGGCTGGCTCTGAGCTCACTAGGTAGCCCAGGCAAGCCTCGAACTCAGGAATCCTCCTGTCCTTGCTTACCGAGTGCTGGGATGACAGGCGTGAGCCACTACCACCGGCACTGTGGTATGCGGCGTTGATTGTTGGTGGGTGTGAGTCTCCACACCCAGCATTATATGTGGTTACCGGGGATCGAACTCAGGACCTTTCCCTTGAGTGGCAGGCACCAGAACCACTGAGCTAACCCTCCTGCCCAAATTTCAACTGTTCTAACAATTCTTCCCAAATTTCAAATCAGGAGATAGCAACATTTTAAGAAGAGGTATTAAGTTTCATAAACAGGACTTCAGTTAACAGTTATGAGTTACAAGCACAACACAATTACTCTTCTACTTCCCCATTTCATTATGTAGTTCAGACTGGATTAAAACTAATGCACACTTAAACTTGTAATCCTCATGCTTTTCAACTTTTCACGAGGATCATACACGTGGTCTTTCTTTCTTTCTCTTCTTTTTTCTTTTTTTCAGCCTCTAAAAATATTTTGCACTTGGGATGCTGAGGTTGAGGCCAGCTTTGACTACACAGCAAATTCAAATCCAAGCTGTACTGAATAGTGAGACCCTATTTAAAAAAAAAAAAATGCCAGACATGGTGGCTCACGCCTGTCATCCCAGCACTCGGGAGGCAGAGACAGGAGGATTGCTGAGTTCAAGGTTTGCCTGGGTACCATAGTGAGCTCAGGGCCAGCCTGAACTACAAAGCGAGACCCTGTCTCAAAAAGCAAAAAAAAAAAAAAAA